>JAQNBH010000001.1:14220046-14500046 GCA_028752905.1 Cladorhizidae sp. MBARI D1340-BT2
CGCTTGGCCTCTGCAGTATTCTAATGGAATACCCAATTTTAAAAGGCAATGTTTTAATCCATGAATAGACAGTTTCTGCTGTCGTATTCTTAAGACCTACTGTATGAAGTCTTCTGATACTTGATATGTTTCAGATACGCAAATAACTAGCTGCTCACGATTGGAAATTTCCCTGCCATTATTGAAAACCACTGTTGACACAGTATGTCCGACACAAGTGACAGTGACACTTTATGTCCCATTATTTCCACAATTTCATTAATTACTTCAGGGGATGATACTTTTTATCCTTAACCCACAAATCTTCTTTAAGTACCTGTTCCATCATCACCGATAAGTTAGAGCCACCAGCATGATCATTGCGTAGTGCAAGCCCTTGCCGAAGTAGGTACTGTAAACAAGTTACCTGTTTAAGGAAGCTGCTTCTTCGTTTTGAATGTATATCATCAAATTCTTTTTGAAGTTGTGTACTAATAGGCTCATTTTTTTGGGCAAACGAAAATTTCTGAGCATCTTTGTGGGCTAAAGAGCACTCGTATTCCGTAAACCTATTGACAGCTATTTTCCAATTTGAAAATCCTGTGGCAGAAAAAGCAGAGTCAGCTCTAGCACTCGTACCTGATACTTATGATTTGTGAGCATTTTACAATAGAAGCAAAATACTTTGAAGATAGACTGACAAAAATGAACCCATGGAAATTTATCATACCATGAGGCAAGGAATACCATGAGGCAAGAAAACATCTCTTTCTGATATTCTTTCCTGTCCCATAGCATTTTTTCGGTTTTGTTTAAAGAAGTGTGATCTATTGGTCGATTTATTTCTGTTGCTAAACTATTGCATGCAGAAACATCTAAATACTGATCAACTGGAATGCTGTAATGCTGTCTTGGGAAAGCCATTCAATAGATTGGGGCTCAGCAGGTTGATTTACCCCAGTTGCTGTCTGTGAACAAACTGTTTCATCATCAGGTTGCAATAAAACTTATAAAACACAAAGTTCTTTGATTAAATTCTACAAAAAATATAGACCCACCTAGACTTGTAGAAGCTGATAAATTGGTGAAGAATGAGGTTATTGAAGACTGCTTTGAGTCCAACTTGATTCTTTAGAAGCCATGCTGTCTGGAGTTCTTTGCCATGTGCTCAGGTGAATTGCTGATGCTAGCATAAAGTCTGTGTTGATTGATTCACATTTCAATGTGTGCAATCCACACAGGAACTTGTAAATGAAATCACTATAGAGGCGACAAATACTTGCACTAAGTTCAAATATACCCTAATTATAACAATGATTGGTAAATATTGGGGGGGGGGGGGGGGGGGGGGGGGGGGCAGGCCACCCCTACAGAAAAGTTGGGAGGGAGCCAGTGGCTTGTGTTTGGCCACCATAGCCAGCAAGGTAACCATGGTCATTGAGAAATGCCATACTCCATGTAGGCCTTTGTGTGTATTATATAGAGCACACCTTGTACTGCAATGCTGTCATCATTGCTCTGCCATAGGAATGTCATCGGCGTCTACTCAGAGCACATCCTTGAGAATCTACGGGAGCTGCTTCTCATGCTCCCTGTGAGTCTTGTTAGGTTAACATCATGTAATGTTGCATGATCATGAGATTTGGTTCTACTTAATTGGTGTAATGCTGCATGACAGTGTTGTTTGTTTGAACTTAACTAGTGATACACTGTATTGTGTAATTGATGGCTGAATGAGATTTTCGAGGCTAATTCGTTTTAAATGGTATCAAATGTGTGGAGCAGATGTTAGCTTCACAGCAACAATGTGGTGTAGTTGTAGGTTGCTTGTCTACAGCCGTTAGCTTCACAGCAACAATGTGGTGTAGTTGTAGGTTGCTTGTCTACAGCCGTTAGCTTCACAGCAACAATGTGGTGTAGTTGTTCGTTGCTTGTCTACAGCTGTTAGCTTCACAGCAACAATGTGGTGTAGTTGTTGCTTGTCCACAGCTGTTAGCTTCACAGCAACAATGTGGTGTAGTTGTTGGTTGCTTGTCCACAGCTGTTAGCTCACAGCAACAATGTGGTGTAGTTGTTGGTTGCTTGTCTACAGCTGTTAGCTTCACAGCAACAATGTTGTGTAGTTGTTGGTTGCTTGTCCACAGGCTGTTAGCTCACAGCAACAATGTGGTGTAGTTGTTGGTTGCTTGTCCACAGGCTGTTAGCCCACAGCAACAATGTGGTGTAGTTGTTGGTTGCTTGTCTACAGTTGTTAGCTCACAGCAACAATGTGGTGTAGTTGTTGGTTGCTTGTCCACAGCTGTTAGCTTCACAGCAACAATGTGGTGTTGTTGTTGGTTGCTTGTCCACAGCTGTTAGCTTCACAGCAACAATGTGGTGTAGTTGTTGGTTGCTTGTCTACAGATGTTAGCTTCACAGCAACAATGTTGTGTAGTTGTTGGTTGCTTGTCCACAGGCTGTTAGCTCACAGCAACAATGTGGTGTAGTTGTTGGTTGCTTGTCCACAGGCTGTTAGCCCACAGCAACAATGTGGTGTAGTTGTTGGTTGCTTGTCTACAGTTGTTAGCTCACAGCAACAATGTGGTGTAGTTGTTGGTTGCTTGTCCACAGCTGTTAGCTTCACAGCAACAATGTGGTGTTGTTGTTGGTTGCTTGTCCACAGCTGTTAGCTTCACAGCAACAATGTGGTGTAGTTGTTGGTTGCTTGTCCACAGCTGTTAGCTTCGCAGCAACAATGTGGTGTAGTTGTTGGTTGCTTGTCCACAGCTGTTAGCTCACAGCAACAATGTGGTGTAGTTGTTGGTTGCTTGTCCACAGCTGTTAGCTTCACAGCAACAATGTGGTGTAGTTGTTGGTTGCTTGTCCACAGCTGTTAGCTCACAGCAACAACGTGATGTAGTTGCTTATCTTCCCCACCTTTGCCATGGCATTCGTCGGTGTCAAGCTCCTGAGCATAAGTGATGCTTTAGTCCGAGGTGAAGCTGCTAGTCCTCTCTCAAATAGCACGTGTTTGTAAATCTCACATCTGCATTATGTTGTGGGTTGCCTTGCATGCCTTGGGCAATGTAAGGCTGCCGGTAAAATACACGGCACTAGTATGTGTGTGTGTGTTCTGTGTGTGTGTATGTGTGTGCCTGCGTGCGTGATTGCAATTAATTGCCTCTGTGTCCACCTTCATCTTGCAAAGAGATATTTCTAGGATATTATCGAGGGTTTTCTTGTAGCCACCTCTTCACAATTAGAATCCCGTCTACACTGTAGGACAAGCATAGCCACTACACAATCCTCGAATGTTCCTCCCTCCCCCTCTCCTGCGTGAACCCTCACCTGTGAATATTGTACCCCCATCTCTTGTTCCTTGACTCAGGGGTCTGCAAATTATAAAGTCTACTTGTCCAACAGTGACATGGTGAGTGTGCCTTCCTGCTCTGTGCCTATGCTATACTTACAGAGTTGTGTGTGTTGGGGGGGGGGGGAGTATTTCCGTTAGAGGGAAGAAGGAGTTAAAGTTTGGGGGGAATATTTCTGTTAGAGGGAAGGTGTTAATGTTTGGGGGGAGTATTAGAGGGAAGGTGTTAATGTTTGGGGGGAGTATTTCTGTTAGAGGGAAGGTGTTAATGTTTCGCACTCCTTAATTACTTTCTCGTCCACCATGCTTTTACTTGTCCGAGGGCGGGGGGAAGGGAGTTCTGCCCTCCGTCCTGACCCCTGAAACACACCACTTGCAAGCTTGTTCAGGGAGGTCACCTGGCACTTAATTACCATGACTATTCCCCGCTCCCTTCATTCCTTGGACGCACGCTCCATTGGAATCCGTGTTCCACACCTGTTCATTCATCTTGTTCGTGGTTGAGTGGCATGCCAAGTTTATTGTATGCTATTTTCATTAAATGCCGAAGAAGATCAGTCAACTCTTTGTGTGTTCTTGTTGGCCAGTGTTTCAAGCAAATGCTTCGGTCTTCTTCGGCGCTCTGTTGAAACGCTGGCCAACAGCAAACCAACACAAGCTGAATGAAAGATACACCCATGGTATTTTTTAATTTGCTAATTATCATGATTTACTTTGAATCTGCTCATTCACACCTTGTTGTCGCTGTGCCTTAAAATGCTCATAATTCAATGTTTTGACAGCTGGTTGGGCGTGGCATCCTCCATGTAGCTATTTGTGGTCTGAGTCAGAGTTGGCTTTTCAAGTGGTCTGCGAGGACATGGGGGAAGGGGCGTGGTGGACAGGCTGCTAATTCAGCAGCATGAATGGGTCCTTGGACTATCCAGGGTAGAGGGTGGAGAGCTTTAGATGTCTAATGATCCCGGCGGTAAAGTCCTGGGAAGTTGTCATGTGTGAGGTGTTGTATGCTTCACTGCGTGTAAGGAAGGCGGGGGGGGGGCCGATGACTTGTGGACATTTATGAAATCACATACTTGAGGAGGAGGTAAACCTGCTCTAAGGAGGAGGAAAATGTCTCCTCCTGCTCCTAGAAAGTAATACAGCTTGCGTGTACAGTACTAGTCCTTTTCCTGAGAGACTCCTGGCAATGCCCACTTCCAGGGTGAGGCTAGAATCCAACGTACTTATGCACCTACTACACCAATTTCACCTCCAGCTGCAGACCAACTCCCTCCAGAACCCAACCAAAGAGCAGCTAACCCGACTACTCCCGAGAGATTCTGCAACTTTTTCAAACCACAAGAACCCCTGTAGTTTGTACTGGACAGCAGTACAAATTACAGCTGCTGTCAGAGGCACTGCTTGCAGCTGCTAGTGGAGGCACTGCTTGCAGCGGCTAGTGGTGGCACTGTTGCAGCTGCTAGTGAAGGCACTGCTTAGCTGCTTAGTGGAGGCACTTCTTGCAGCTGCTAGTGGAGGCCCTGCTTGCAGCTGCCAGTGGACGCACCGCTTGCAGCTGCCAGTGGAGGCACCGCTTGCAGCTGCCAGTAGAGGCACTGCTTGCAGTGGCCAGTGGAGGCACTTGCTTGCAGCTGCTAGTGGAGGCACTGCTTGCAGCTGCTAGTTGAGGCACAGCTTGCAGCTGCTAGTGGAGTCACTGATTGCAGCTGCTAGTGGAGGCACTGCTTGCACCGTGACTAACAGGAAAAGAACATACTGTAGCTAGCTTTGGAAGAGAAAGGGTTGGTCTTTTAGGGAATATCGAAAATGGCTAGCAAGTCTTGCTATAAATGACATGTATTATTCATATGCACTATACAGAAATATGCACAGTCATATATAGTTAGCCCATCCCACTACTCCACCCACCTCTAGTGACTGAGCATCTCCTTTGAGAAACTTTTTAATGTGGATATGAGGGAGGTTTCTCAAAGATGGCTGAAGAACATGCAATGGGCAGAATGGATTGTCACATGAATTGGAGTGTATGAATTGGAGTATGGAGTGTAGAATGAATTGGAGTATGGAGTGTAGCATGAATTGGAGTATGGAGTGTAGCATGAATTGGAGTATGGAGTGTAGCATGAATTGGAGTATGGAGTGTAGCATGAATTGGAGTATGGAGTGTAGCATGAATTGGAGTATGGAGTGTAGCATGAATTGGAGTGTGGAATGTAGCATGAATTGGAGTATGGAGTGTAGCATGAATTGGAGTGTGGAGTGTAGCATGAATTGGAGTATGGAGTGTAGCATGAATTGGAGTGTGGAGTGTAGCATGAATTGGAGTGTGGAGTGTAGCATGAATTGGAGTATGGAGTGTAGCATGAATTGGAGTGTGGAGTGTAGCATGAATTGGAGTGTGGAGTGTAGCATGAATTGGAGTATGGAGTGTAGCATGAATTGGAGTGTGGAGTGTAGCATGAATTGGAGTGTGGAGTGTAGCATGAATTGGAGTATGGAGTGTAGCATGAATTGGAGTATGGAGTGTAGCATGAATTGGAGTATGGAGTGTAGCATGAATTGGAGTGTGGAGTGTAGCATGAATTGGAGTGTGGAGTGTAGCATGAATTGGAGTGTGGAGTGTAGCATGAATTGGAGTATGGAGTGTAGCATGAATTGGAGTATGGAGTGTAGCATGAATTGGAGTATGGAGTGTAGCATGAATTGGAGTATGGAGTGTAGCATGAATTGGAGTATGGAGTGTAGCATGAATTGGAGTATGGAGTGTAGCATGAATTGGAGTGTGGAGAGTGTAGCATGAATTGGAGTGTGGAGTGTAGCATGAATTGGAGAGTAGCACTGTGGCTAGACCGATGTTTAAGGACGTCCAGTGACAGTCTCTAGAGATCGTCTAGGGATGTCCAGAGTTCTGGCTCACCTAATCACCTTGGCAACAAGATGTAACCCTGTATGTGTAGGTCTGCATCTAGGGCACAAAGACTTCCAACGTTGGACCTCCATGGATGATCCTGGGACTGTCTGTTACCCCATTGGACCACCCTGTGTTTACTCTAACGACCTTCTCTTTTGTCTTGAGCCCATCCTGTTGTTTCCATAATTGTTTCTTTCATTTTCCCGCCAGGTAGCGCGTGCCAAGTTAATAGCACAGCATGCCAAGAAGATTTTAAAAATGATCTGGCTAATCTCCTCTAAGAATAAACTCTCGTCCGGAAGTGGTTCATCCAGGATCAGTGCACATTCTTGATCATCTTTCAATGGCTGTTGAGTGAAGCATGCCCTCACTGGGGAAGTGGGTGGGAAATGACAATGTTCCCGTGCACAGCTCATGATATTGCTTTGTTCATTCTCTAGAACTTTTTGTACGAAGTGGCCGGTATCCTTCTCATCACCTCACCCCTGCCACCTGAAGTAAGAGTGATTAGATGGAGACAAAAAATAGTTTATTTCTCTATATATATACATATATATACCTATATATATATACATAATATACATATACATGTATTATACATACATATATATATACCTATATACATATAATATACATATATATACATATATATACATATATATGTATATATATACATAATTATATATATACATATATACATACATACATAGTAGTATAATTGCTGTCAAAAACAAAGGAAAAATAATTTACAAATGTTTACAAATGTGGACCACAATATTGGTATCATTATTGTAATAGGTAAAGGGTCCACTAAATGGTTTGCCTTCTTTTCTGACCGGGCAACTCTATCGTCTATTTTATTATTATTATTTATTTTTTATAAGATATTTTTGTCTTGCATCTATATTTCCATTTGTTGTTGTTGTTGTTTTTGTTGTTGCTTCCTCTCTATGAATGTTATTGTCAAGCCACCTCCTTCAAGAACTTTGTAATAGCTTCTCCGGATAACTGCAGAACTGGCCCGCACTTACAGATGGTGTTCATCATGCGCTTGTGTGCATGCTCCCATGCTAAGTAGTTGCCCTGATCTTGTTGACAGGTCTGTGCTATTAACATTGTTGCTCATCAACACCATCGTCACATCTCGGCTGGTTGTGCTCAACATGCTTCACTTTTGTTAGTCTACACCAGGGGCTCTTAACATGCTGAGGGTGGTGAATGCCCAAGTCCATGAGCCTCGGGATCAGACCCTTTTATGGACCCTGTTAAAATAATAACAATTAAAAAAATATATATATATATTTTTTTTTTAAGTTTTGAATTTAAAAAAAAAGTCTCTAATTACTCTAAGTATGCGTGCTCTAATTATGCGTGCTCTAATTATGCGTGGGAAATATTTACACCGATTTGAGCTGTACTGAAGGTGTCTGTGTGTGTGTGTATGCGATGGTGATGGTGATTCCTCATTTAGGGAAAGAAGGAGCTGATGAACTCCATTATGTCCCCCGTGGTGAACCAGTTCCGAGTGGTCCTGGCCCAGGTAGGGAACATGGGATGGGTGCTGCTACACTACCCAGCACTCATGACATGATCATGTGATCATATTATTTGTTTGACCCTCTGACCTTAGCTTGTCACTAGCAGCGATGCCAAGGAGCAGGAGGAGGCGGGCCACGCTCTGTACAGCCTGCTCTCATTTGCCAGGTAAGGGGTGGCCACTTGCACGGAACCGGCAGCATCTGGCGAGCATTTGGTCGAGTTTGACACACCTAACACACCAGAGGCTAGTCCCTGTATCACCAGTTCTGCTGTTGTCATTCTCATTACTAGCATTTTCTGTATTTCACTAGCCGAATCACTAAGAGCTTCGCCAACCATCAACTAACTGTGCAGAGTGGATGTCTAAGCTGCTTCTCCGAGGTACAGCTCCTAGTGCCTGGTGTGTGTGGGGGGGGAGGGGGGCTTTTTCTGTTGTTGTTGTTGTTCCATTAATGGTATGCCACTTGAACTGCAACTATGTGGGTATATTTTCCAAATTGCTGTATTTGGACGTTAGCACTCCCAGTATTGTTGACCCCGCTGTGGTGGCTTCCTTCAACAGTCCAGCCCCAGTGCCATGGTTACGAGAAGAATGTCTTAATTCCCAGGTGGAGTGGTGGGAAAAGCCCATCAGGAAGTCATAGGCATGGGTTTGTGTACCCTGATGGACCGTGCCACTGTTATGACAAAAAACATTCCTATTGGTGGGTAAGGAGGGGGCTTGTTATATTTGGCTTAAGTCATAACATGTTGCCAAGTTTGAACTCTGAGACTGAAGTCAATGATCTTAGCCCCCAATAAACCCCCACTGGATTCAAAAGGCAGCTTGTGGTGATGTGTAGGGTTCAGCAGCAGATGCCTAGCACTTCCTAATATGGAGCCAAGCAAGGCATTTTTTGAGTGGAGGTATTTTGTTTGTTTTAAGGAGGAAATGAAATGTCTGCAGAAGAAAGTAAGTCATGTTTCAGAGTCAGCATCACTTGTCGGACATTGACCACACCTCTGAGAGAATTTACTGGATGAAGCCTTTGTCAAGTAGCTTAGATATAAACACAGTTTCCATCAGAGAGGACGAATGCACTCTCTGCATTGGAAAGTGTATCCAGGTCTTAATTACCAAATTTATATATTTGACATATTATTAGCGTGTTTCAGGAGTGACGGGTTTGTGACGCCCACGAATAATAAGTGTGCGTCAAATAAATGAAATGTGTGTCAAATAAGTTATTGAAATTGACCAGATATACTACCTTGCATGTGATCTAGAAAACCATGAATACAATTGACAAGTATTTTCTTAATATGATATTCTCAATAATTGACTTGAAATTTTTCTCTCTGGACGTTTCAGCTGGATGCTCTAGTCTTCACCATCATTATTCCTGATGAAGGCTAGAGCACTAGCCAAGTATTTTTCAGAGACGCCGAGGGCCCAGTGAAATTTCAAGTTGCCTATTGGTGTAATTGGTGATGTCAACTGAGAGGAGTTCATTGAGAATGTATTTTCTGTGATATATATATAGATAGATATATCTGTATATAAGATAGATATATAAGAAATATCTATATAGAAATATATCTGTATATAAAATCTATATACAGTATATATATATAAGAAATATCTATATGATATATATCTATATATATAAGATATATCTATAATTATAGAAATATATCTGTATATAAGATATATACTATATATATATATATATATAAGAAATATCTATATAGAAATATATCTGTATATAAGATATATATCTATACTATTATATAAGAAATATCTATATAGAAATATATCTGTATATATCTTATATACATCTGTATATAAGATATATATCTATATATACATAGCTGCTGTGGAATGCTATCTAACATAACAATACCATTGTCCGGGATACGTAAATTGGTGTTATGTGTACCACCTGTTAGTTTTAGTTATTACATGCGTGTGACTTCTAGCCACTTCCGTTGTTCCTACAAGGCTTGGAGGTGAATGTCCAGAGAGATCTTCTACATTCTGGAGTGCGCCAGTATCTGCACAGAATGGTGATATGCTTGGGAGACGAGCTTCTCAAGTATGTCCCACTGGCCGTGTCTCTACTGTTAAAGGAGTGCAAGGTACAGGAAGGGGCTTTTTTACGTGTTGTAAATGGTCGAGTTTAAATACTTAAATCAAAACTTGATTATTAAAGGAGTGGGAGGTACAGGAAGAGGATTTCTCAAATGGTTGAGTTTACATAACTTAATCAAAACAAGAAGTGCAAGGTACGGGGAAGGGGATTTCTATGTGTGCAAATGACATAACAAACTTGTTGTTTTTGTCTAACTGAGGCTTTTCCTTGGGCCAACCAAGCCTAGCCTCCCCTAGGGTTAACCCTATCACTTAATCCTGGTCCTAATCTCAGTCCTGGGTCTATATCTTAGTCCTAACCCTATCACTTAATCCTGGTCCTAATCTTAGCCCTGGGTCTATATCTTAGTCCTAACCCTATCACTTAATCCTGGTCCTAATCTTAGCCCTGGGTCTATATCTTAGTCCTAACCCTATCACTTAATCCTGGTCCTAATCTTAGTCCTGGGTCTATATCTTAGTCCTAACCTTATCACTTAATCCTGGTCCTAATCTCAGCCCTGGGTCTATATCTTCAAGTTGGTTCACAATATGTTGCATTGCAACATGTTCGATGTTCACAATACAAAACAAGAATGACACATTGCATCACTAGTGCGGAGGGCATGATCGCTAGTGCGAGGGGCATGGTACATTGCGTCGCTAGTGCAGGGGGCATGATGCGTTGCATAGCTAGTGCGGGGGGGCATATTCTGAACCAGGCAGCCCTAGCTGCGTAGGAGGGACAGAAACTTTGAAGTTTGGACATCCATGGCTGGTCCCTGGGACCCTCCCACAGGAACACTGGATACATATACATGTATTGCCAATAGGAAGTGCAGGACAGACACTGAAATTAACAGCTTTATAGTTTGGAAGAAGCAGAGCATGCCTTGATGGTATCTCAGCTAATGCTTGATGCAGTGCGTGCCTTTATGGTATCTCAGCTAATGCTTGATGCGGTGCGTGCCTTGATGGTATCTCAGCTAATGCTTGATGCAGTGCGTGCCTTGATGGTACCTCAGCTAATGCTAGATACGGGCTAGTTTGAAGCATGTTATAGTTGATATGTTCCACTAAGAAGAAGTCTTTACATGCACTGGCACTGACGGATGTGTTGTTGCTATTCTTTGTGTGTATAGACCCGCGACTTCCAGGAGTTCATTCCTCTCATCAACCAGCTAATCGTCAAGTACAGGGTGCGGATTCTGGCTGTGCTGGAGGAGATCTTTATGCCCGTGTGCGCTGGAATAACAGCCTGCCTCAACACTCCCTACGACTGCAATGACATGGAGGTGAGAGCTGGTGTGAGTGTGTGTGTGTGGGTGCTGGGATAATGGGCCGGTGGGTTGCCTGTTGTGGGGGCGGGTTTTAGCAGCTGGTGTTTTTCAGGTTAATTTGGAGCACTCGGGTGCAAATAGAGTGCTCACTAATGTTTTGTAGATAATAATAGTGGAACTACTACTAGTATAATGATTGTTATATTATTGTTAATTACTACTACTACTACTACTACTACTACTACTACTACTACTGATGCTGTTGCTGCTTGCTGCTACTACTACTAGTAGCAACAGCAGTGGTAGTAGTAGTAGCAGTAGTAACAATAAACAAAGCAATTGGAGACTGCAGACCTCTGCCACTCACAACAAATTTTCTCACTCTGAACAAAACTACATTGGATGACTAGTCAACTAAGAAAGTGGCTGTGGCTGTGGGGGGTGAGGGGTGTCGGCCTGACCGGGAAACTGCTCGTGCGCTAATGTAATTAGCTGGTTATGTTGCCATGGTAATTACCTTGTGAGCCATTGATGGCAAAGTGAAAGACACATGTGCAGTAGAGCCCTTTAAAATTATAATAAAAGGCTAATAAAAGGCCAACAAGTTAAAGTGCCGTTCTGTTTCGGGCGATGGTGGCTTCTAGCAATGTCGATCGCCATGCAAGATGCCCAACTTGTCCATAAATTCCATGAAAACCCACCTTATTTTTTTTTTGTAACTGCTAACAGACAAACAAAAAACTGACAACATAACCTCCTGGTAGAGGTAATAATAATAATGATGAAATAATAATAATAGTAGACCATTTTCAAACGACTAGCTAGCTAAGCAGAGTGTGGTTGAGCACACATTGTACTCTCTGCACAGCCATAGACAGCTGCTTTAGAAGGTTCTGGAGGCCATGCTCTTCCCCTGCACAGCCATAGACAGCTGCTGCAGAAGGTTCTGGAGGCCATGCTCTTCCCCTGCACAGCCATAGACAGCTGCTGCAGAAGGTTCTGGAGGCCATGCTCTTCCCCTGCACAGCCATAGACAGCTGCTGCAGAAGGTTCGGAGGCCACTCCCCTGCCTGGCCCTGTGGATGATTTCCTTTAGGAAGAACGTTGACAAGAGCACAATCACTTCAAAGATGTCTCATGAGATTTTATTGCTTTGTTTTGTTGTTTGCCTAAAACCTGTTGTGAGCTGGTTGTTATGGATACGAGAAGAACAATTGCTTAATGCTGGAGCAGTTTCTCCTTCCCTGTACGCACAGCATGACCTGTACCCACAGCATGACCCGTACACACAGCATGACCTGTACCCACAAGCATGACCCGTACACACAGCATGACCTGTACACACAGCATGTCCTGTACACACAGCATGACCTGTACACACAGCATGACCCGTACACACAGCATGACCCGTACACACAGCATGACCTGTACACACAGCATGACCCGTACACACAGCATGACCCGTAACACAGCATGACCGTAACAGCATGCGTACACACAGCATGACCTGTACACACAGCATGACCGACACAGCATGACCTGTACACACAGCATGACATGTACACACAGCATGACCCGTACACACAGCATGACCTGTACACACAGCATGACCCGTACACACAGCATGACCCGTACACACAGCATGACCCGTACACACAGCATGACCCGTACACACAGCATGACCCGTACACACAGCATGACCCGTACACACAGCATGACCTATACACACAGCATGACCTGTACCCACAGCATGACCTGTACACACAGCATGACCTGTACACACAGCATGACCCGTACACACAGCATGACCCGTACACACAGCATGACCCGTACACACAGCATGACCCGTACACACAGCATGACCCGTACACACAGCATGACCCGTACACACAGCATGACCCGTACACACAGCATGACCCGTACACACAGCATGACCTGTACACACAGCATGACCCGTACACACAGCATGACCCGTACACACAGCATGACCCGTACACACAGCATGACCTGTACACACAGCATGACCCGTACACACAGCATGACCTGTACACACAGCATGACCTCTACACACAGCATGACCTGTACACACAGCATGACCACACAGCATGACCTGTACACACAGCATGACCCGTACACACAGCATGACCTGTACACACAGCATGACCCGTACACACAGCATGACCCGTACACACAGCATGACCTCTACACACAGCATGACCCGTACACACAGCATGACCTGTACACACAGCATGACCTCTACACACAGCATGACCTGTACCCACAGCATGACCCGTACACACAGCATGACCCGTACACACAGCATGACCCGTACACACAGCATGACCTGTACACACAGCATGACCCGTACACACAGCATGACCTCTACACACAGCATGACCCGTACACACAGCATGACCTGTACACACAGCATGACCCGTACACACGCATGACCCGTACACACAGCATGACCTGTACACACAGCATGACCACACAGCATGACCTGTACACACAGCATGACCCGTACACACAGCATGACCCGTACACACAGCATGACCCGTACACACAGCATGACCCGTACACACAGCATGACCTGTACCCACAGCATGACCTATACACACAGCATGACCCGTACACACAGCATGACCACACAGCATGACCTGTACACACAGCATGACCCGTACACACAGCATGACCTGTAAGCATGACCTGTACACACAGCATGACCCGTACACACAGCATGACCCGTACACACAGCATGACCTGTACACACAGCATGACCTGTACACACAGCATGACCTGTACACACAGCATGACCCGTACACACAGCATGACCCGTACACACAGCATGACCTGTACACACAGCATGACCCGTACACACAGCATGACCACACAGCATGACCCGTACACACAGCATGACCCGTACACACAGCATGACCCGTACACACAGCATGACCCGTACACACAGCATGACCTGTACACACAGCATGCCCTGTACCCACAGCATGACCTGTACACACAGCATGACCTGTACACACAGCATGACCCGTACACACAGCATGACCCGTACACACAGCATGACCCGTACACACAGCATGACCCGTACACACAGCATGACCCGTACACACAGCATGACCCGTACACACAGCATGACCCGTACACACAGCATGACCTGTACACACAAGCATGACCTGTACACACAGCATGACCTCTACACACAGCATGACCTGTACACACAAGCATGACCCGTACACACAGCATGACCTGTACCCACAGCATGACCCGTACACACAGCATGACCTGTACCCACAGCATGACCTGTACACACAGCATGACCCGTACACACAGCATGACCCGTACACACAGCATGACCCGTACACACAGCATGACCCGTACACACAGCATGACCTGTACACACAGCATGACCTGTACACACAAGCATGACCTCTACACACAGCATGACCTGTACACACAGCATGACCTGTACACACAGCATGACCCGTACACACAGCATGACCTGTACACACAACTTGATCTGTACACACAGCATGATCTGTACACACAGCATGAGTCGAGCAAGTGTGCCTCACAACAACAACAAATGATAACAATATTAGCTCTCAATGAGCTCTCAATTAACATAATTAAACTACAATAACCTTCTCACAATAACCTTCTCACAATAAAAAAAACTTAATTATTTTACTCTTTCGACGTTTCGACTAGACTTCATCAGTAATGATGAGATGCTAATGAGATGCTAAGGCTCGCGTGAACATGCTACATGTATGTACCTGTACCTAGCTATTCTCCATGTGATTCAAAACCACACCTCGGCACATGCGTCCAGCAGCTTAACCACATGTGAGCAGGATGTGGAAAAATAAAATAAAGATAAGCCATAAAGATAAGCCATGATGATGATGATGATGATGATGATGATGATGATGATGATGAGAGATGATAATAATTAATAATAATAATAATAATAATAATAATAATAATAATAATAATAATAATAATAATAATAAAAATAATAATAATAATAATAATAATAATAATAATAATAATAATAATAATAATGACAATAATGATAACAATAATAACAATAATGATAGTAAATAGTAACATAATAATAATAATAAAACTAAATAAGAAAAGAAAATAAATAAATTTATTTATTCTTGATATATATTTTTTAAATTATAAATATATATACATAATAAATCAAAAAGATTTAAATGTTAATAAAGTAGATTAATAATGATAGGGTGCTGATGAAGGCTAGAGCGTCTAGTCAAAACATGGAGAGAGTAGAATTCAAGTTATTATTGAGGTCATTGTAATAATAATAAAAGTGAAAGTGGTTTGTCAATGCTGAGTAGAGCTGATGTAGTGGAATTGGCTGGTCCTGCTATAGTTGCATGCGTAAACATTCATCAGGTCAATCTTGGCATCTGTCTCTGATGATTGCTCATGCATGAAACTATACTAGGACCAGTCAATTCCTAAATTGTCACTGATAATAGTGATGTTGTAATGATTATGTGTTGGTGGTGATGATGTGGTGTGATGTGGTAATGATGATGTGATGATGATGTGTTGATGATGGTGATGTGGTAATGATGATGATGTGGTGGTAGTAATGATGATGTGGTGGTAGTGGTGATGATGTGGTGGTAGTGGTGACGATGTGGTGGTGATGATGTGATGTGGTGATGATGTGGTGATGATATGATGTGGTAATGATGATGATGTGGTGGTAGTAATGATGATGTGGTGGTAGTGGTGATGATGTGGTGATGTGATGATGATGTGGTGATGATGATGATGTGGTGATGATGATGATGTGGTGGTGATGATGATGATGTGGTGATGATAATATGGTGGTGATGATGATGTGGTGGTGATGGTGATGTGCTGATGATTATATCAACAACCATAATAGTTGATCGGTTCGAGTAGAATAATGCAGAAGCTGTTGGAATGATTGTCATTTGCAATCTCGTGAACACAAATAATCAGTTGTTGTGGTTTCTCTGCAGGAGCAAAGAGATAGACACAGCCTCCAGAAAGCTTACTTCTTGTTCCTCAGTTCCATCGTGGCCAACCACTTGAGTATTGTCATAGCTTCACAAGGTAACTCTGCATACTTACATACATGCTGTTGTAGAATGCAAGCCCTAGTGCAGCTGCCCTGACAGGATTGAAGAAGTTTAAAAGCTTATCGAGCACACACAGTAGTCACCACTCAGTTATAGACCGACTGGAGCTCGATTTGCTTCCCTTAATTAGACTACCCAGTGAGTAATCACGCCCGCCCGTACAAGGTAATAATAATGTTCACATAATTATTGCTTAGTAATTTAAGAGTCTAATTCTTGAAGTACTAAGGTCATCCCGAGACCTCATCGATGTCTGTGCAAGGTGTATCTTGCCTGTTCTGTAGGTAGTATATTGTTGGGCTTCCTCTTGGAGAAGTCACAACACATACACACATACATACACACATACATACACACATACATACACACATACACACATACATACACACATACATACACACATACATACACACATACATACACACATACATACATACACACACACATACACATACATACACACAAGCATACACACATGCATACATACATACATACACACACATGCATATACACATACATAACACATAACATACATACACATACATACACACATGCATACATATATATACACACATACACGACATGCATACACACATACATACATATACATACACACTCACATACACCCACATACATACATACACACATGCTTACATACACACAAGCATACACACATATATACATATACATATATATACACACATACATACACACATATACATACACACACATAAGGGGATAATGGGCAAATGACCCAGAAAAGCTTTTCAGTACCCAACTAGAGCTCCATTACAGTTTTTGTCAATATGCTTTGAACTTCTTCACCATGAAGAAGGCCAAAGAATGGTGGCTGGAAATGCGTCAGATAATCATTCTTTGAGCTTATGAAAAGAGAAGCTTACTGTTTACGTACATGCTGAGGTTCATATATCCATTGCTTGCAGGCTCGCAGAAGGTCCAGGAAATACTTGATGTCTTGACTCAAAATGCCACCAGCCATTCTGATCCGGCGGTATGTTAGTTGTTTGTTGTTGTGCTGTGACACTTAGTAACACATATGGTTAGCATACGCTCACAGCTTGTAGCTTAAACAATTAATGTCCATATATATATAATATGATATATGTGAAAGCTTAAACAATTAATGTCATATATATATAATATAATATATGTGAAAGCTTAAACAATTAATGTCATATATATATAATATAATATATGTGAAAGCTTAAACAATTAATGTCATATATATATAATATAATATATGTGAAAGCTTAAACAATTAATGTCATATATATATAATATAATATATGTTAAAGCTTAAACAATTAATGTCATATATATATAATATAATATATGTTAAAGCTTAAACAATTAATGTCATATATATATAATATAATATATGTTAAAGCTTAAACAATTAATGTCATATATATATAATATATTATATGTGAAGACAATTAATGTCATATATGTGAAAGCTTAAACAATTAATGTCATATATATAATATAATATATATAATATAATATATGTGAAAAAGCTTAAACAATTAATGTCATATATATATAATATAATATATGTGAAAGCTTAAACAATTAATCTCATATATATATAATATAATATATGTGAAAGCTTAAACAATTAATGTCATATATATGTGAAAGCTTAAACAATTAATGTCATATATATAATATATTATATGTGAAAGCTTAAACAATTAATGTCATATATATATAATATAATATATGTGAAAGCTTAAACAATTAATGTCATATATATATAATATAATATATGTGAAAGCTTAAACAATTAATGTCATATATATATATAATATAATATATGTGAAAGCTTAAACAATTAATGTCATATATATATAATATAATATATGTGAAAGCTTAAACAATTAATGTCATATATATATAATATAATATATGTGAAAGCTTAAACAATTAATGTCATATATATATATAATATATTATATGTGAAAGCTTAAACAATGTCATATATATATGTATAGGATAGCCTATTCAAAAGAGTCGGTTATGCGCCTATGTAACCTCTGAGTTTGCAGTTACCCCGAGGCGAAGCCGAGGGATGTAACACAAACGAGTAGGTTACACTGGCGCATAACCGACTCTTTATCTAACCTATACTACATTGCGCATGCGCTATACTACATGCAGTTAAAAGTGTAGGTTATGCGCCTATGTAACCTATAGTTATTAACCAATCAAATTAGCCACAGGTCATGTGATGTAGTATAAAATATAATATATGTGAAAGCTTAAACAATTAATGTATTATATGTGAAAGCTTAAACAATTAATGTCATATATATATAATATATTATAATTATATGTGAAAGCTTAAACAATTAATGTCATATATATATAATATAATATATGTGAAAGCTTAAAATTAATGTCATATATATATAATGTATGTGAAAGCTTAAACAATTAATGTCATATATGTGAAAGCTTAAACAATTAATGTCATATATATATAATATATTATATGTGAAAGCTTAAACAATTAATGTCATATATATATACAATATAATTATTGTGTATTACATGCAACACCTTCTGCCCCCCCAGCCCTTCATGGATTTGACCCCTGAAGGTCTAATATATGCACATGATGGTGGTAAACCTGTATTTCAACTTACAGTTTTTAAACCTGTATTTCAACTTACAGTTTTTAAACCTGTATTTCAACTTACAGTTTTTAAACCTGTATGTCAACATATTATAGATTTAAAACCTGTATTTCAACATACAGTTTTAAAACCTGTATTACAACATATAGATTTTAAACCTGTATTTCAACATACAGACTTTCCTTCCTTTTTTCTTCTGATTTTGTAGGTTCAGAAGATTTGCTTCAGCATCCTTAAAAAGTTGGTGGAAGCTTGGGGTGAGTGAATGGTTGCAATCTGACAATATATACTACATGTACGTATTAGCCCAGCACACAGAGACAAAAACTGCTGATGTTCATTATGCGAGTTCAGTCATATGAAAGATTACGTTTCAATCTGTAAGTAGAAAACCTGTATGCCAGTGGTTCAAATGCACTGCATACAGCTGGAAACTATCTAACAATGACCTTCTCAATAATCAACTTTCTCTCTCAAGACGTTTCAACCAGATGCTATAGCCTTCATTACGATTATTCCTGATGAAGGCTAGAGCATCTAGTCATTATTCCTGATGAAGGCTAGAGCATCTAGTCATTATTCCTGATGAAGGCTAGAGCATCTAGTCATTGTTCCTGGTGAAGGCTAGAGCGTCTAGTCAATATTCTAGAGCATCTAGTCATTATTCCTTTTGATGAAGGCTAGAGCATCTAGTCATTATTCCTGATAAAGGCTAGAGCATCTAGTCATTATTCCTGATGAAGGCTAGAGCATCTAGTCATTATTCCTGATGAAGGCTAGAGCATCTAGTCATTATTCCTGATGAAGGCTAGAGCATCTAGTCATTATTCCTGGTGAAGGCTAGAGCATCTAGTCATTATTCCTGGTGAAGGCTAGAGCATCTAGTCATTATTCCTGGTGAAGGCTAGAGCATCTAGTCGAAACATCGACAGAGGACAATTGATTATTGAGGAGGTCGGTCTTGTAATGTTATTATGTCAAGTGAGAGTTTGTAGAGTGGAAATAGAAGTAAATTTCATTAAGCTTCAAGAACATCTCAATATGAAATGTAAACGCAATCGCAAAATTGAAACCCCCCCCCACACACACTCCACTCCAAACCACCACCCCTCAGTTCAAAACATACTTGCTTGCCTGCGGCAATTCAGCATGGATGCAGACTGCACAGTGTCGAAGGTTAAAGGTTGCTACTAAAGGACATGTAATAGCTATAGCAGGAAACACCTGAACAGGTGGAGGTTGGCCAACTTCCACGTCGCTCTAACCTGGGGCCTTTGTCATAGGATAATGTCAGCTCTTCCCCGAATAGTCTTAGAGGTGGTTCAACCACTTGTTTTGTCACTGACTATAATCTCTTGTTGAGCAAGATCTGATGGAAGCAACATGATTGATTACCAGAAGTTAAACTTCTTTGATCCGTGATGAAGGACCTGTCCAAGTTGGCAAAGTAAATAATGACTTTCTGGATAATCAACTTATATTTGCTCACTGGATGTTCTGGCTGGATGCTCTAGACTTCATCATGGATAAGTTATTGCTGATGAAAGCTGGAGGCTGCCACTTCTAAGACATGTGGCACACATTAAAGGAGAAGAAAGAAATACCTCGGCAGGTACTCACCCACGTGCAGTTCCACTTGGACCTTTCATTTGAACTCCTCTCTTAGTTCAAAGTGTGGTCAACAGAGCGTGTTCTAAGGTCTGTGATGTAGAACAACTCTGTTTACACCCGATGAAAAATCCCTGCTGTGCAGTACATGCACATGCATGGCAAGTACATGCAGATGCATGGCTGGCTATACAGTACATGCACGTGCATGGCTGGTCATACGGTTCATGCACATGCATGGCAGGCTGTACAGTACATGCACATGCATGGCAGGCTGTACACTACACGCACATGCATGGAAGGTTGTACAGTACATGTGCATGCATGGCAGGCTGTACAGTACATGCACATGCATGGCTGGTCATACAGTTCATGCACATGCATGGCAGGCTGTGCACATGCATGGAAGGTTGTACAGTACATGCGCATGCATGGCAGGCTGTACAGTACGTGCACATGCATGGCAGGATGCACAGCACATGCATGGCAAGTACATGCACATGCATGGCTGGCTATACAGTACATGCATGGCAGGCTGTGCACATGCATGGCAGGATGCACAGTACATGCACATGCATGGCATCATCAGTGTCAATTCTGTAGTTGAATAACAGTGTGTGCTAACTGCTTGATCAGACGGTCGGCCATAATTGGTCTGTTCTTTGTACATCCATTAGTTACCTTGCTCTCTGGTGTGTGTGTGTCTGTGACATGCACTTGCATACACTTTAGCTGGTGATGAAGTTCTGGCCGGCTTTGTGGACTTCATGTACAGTCAGATCTTGCCGGCATGCTTTGTGGCTCCCTTGAACAAAGACTTTGATCTCAGCGATGGCCAGTCCTACTTGGTAAGCTTCTCTGTGTGCATGCATCGACTCACAAACACCTGGCTACCATCTTGTCTGAGGAGAGGAGTGAGGTTCTTGGTAGTATAATTTGGCGAGAGAGAAGTAAGCCTCGCACTTGGTTGACTTGGAGGGGATAGTTAACACTATACACTGATGGGGTTCTAAATATCGTAAGTCAGTTGGTCGCCCGTTGTAGATGTTTCTAGCTCCATTATCAGTGCAAGTTTGGAAGGGACACCTCTCACAGAAAGTACGTACCCTGAATGAAGCCCCCCACGAGAGCATGGTGGTGGTATTGTTATTGCCCGAGGCTGTTTAGTTTGTTATTGCCCGAGGATTTTTGTTGTTGTTGTTGTTCTGACTGAACTAGATTTTAAACCCAAATCCTTAGCCCATGTGATCTTCCGCTTCTCATTTCCTCCACATCACCCACAACAGTAATGACATCACCCACAGCAGTAATGACATCACCCTCAGCAGTAATGACATCACACACAGTAGTAATGACATCATCCAGCAGTAATGACATCACCCACAACAGTAATGACATCACACACAGCAGTAATGACATCACCCTCAGCAGTAATGACATCACCCACAGCAGTCATGACATCACCCTCAGCAGTAATGACATCACCCACAACAGTAATGACATCATATCACCCTCAGCAGTAATGACATCACCCACAACAGTAATGACATCACCCACAGCAGTAATGACATCACCCACAGCAGTAATGACATCACCCACAGCAGTAATGACATCACCCTCAGCAGTAATGACATCACCCACAACAGTAATGACATCACCCACAGCAGTAATGACATCATATCACCCTCAGCAGTAATGACATCACCCACAACAGTAATGACATCACCCACAGCAGTAATGGCATCACCCACAGCAGTAATGGCATCACCCACAGCAGTAATGACATCACCCACAGCAGTAATGACATCATCCAGCAGTAATGACATCATCCAGCAGTAATGGCATCACCCACAGCAGTAATGACATCACCCTCAGCAGTAATGACATCACACACAGCAGTAATGACATCATCCAGCAGTAATGACATCACCCACAACAGTAATGACATCACCCACAGCAGTAATGACATCACCCTCAGCAGTAATGACATCACCCACAGCAGTCATGACATCACCCTCAGCAGTAATGACATCACCCACAACAGTAATGACATCACCCACAGCAGTAATGACATCATATCACCCTCAGCAGTAATGACATCACCCACAACAGTAATGACATCACCCACAGCAGTAATGGCATCACCCACAGCAGTAATGACATCACCCACAGCAGTAATGACATCGCCCACAGCAGTAATGACATCATCCAGCAGTAATGACATCATCCAGCAGTAATGACATCACTCACAGCAGTAATGGCATCACCCACAGCAGTAATGACATCACTCACAACAGTAATGGCATCACCCACAGCAGTAATGACATCATCCAGCAGTAATGGCATGGTGTTTTCTGCAGGTGCTGGGAGAGATAGCCGGCATCCTGAAGGCCATGTACTGTAATAGGGTACGTATGTAAAACAGAATGAATGACTTCTACATTAATATTGAACTTGTGCCTGCTGACAGGGAGATGAAATGCCCGCCTATCTGCAGAAATATTTACTATCAGTTAATGTCTCGCCCGACCTTTCTAAAGTAAGTCCACACTCTAATTATGCCATTGCCAGGAGATTGTGTTGCCTGCTTCCCCCCCTCTCTCTTCTCCCTGTGGCCTCTGGCTACACATTGAGCTCTCCCAAGCTTGCTTCGCCCTATTATAAATAGAAGCTTAACCCTAATAAACTTGATTGATTATAAATAGAAGCTTCTCCCTAATAAACTTGATTATAAATAGAAGCTTTGCCCTGATTATACTTCACCCTGATTATAAATATACTTGATTATAAATAGAAGCTTATCCTTAATAAAACTTAATTATAAATAGAACAAAAAACAAAAAGAACAAAAAGGGAAGAAAAAAGATATTTTCTAGGATACTCACAGTAAATTCTGGGACACTCGTGCTCATTACTGAAGTAGTGAAGCATTTTTGTGTGTGTGTGCTTGCTCAATACTAACTTACAGCAACTAATGTACATATTAAACTTACAAACTTCAACACTACAGTGTGTGTGTGTTTGTGTGGTGTGTGTGTGTGGGTGTGTATGTGTGGTGTGGTGTGTGTGTGGTGTGTGTGTGTGTGGTGTGTGTGTGAGACTGGCCACCATAATGAACTATCAAACATGTGGGAGGCACTATGTTCGTGTTGAAGGCTCCCTATCGTGACTAGTCTCCTGGCAACATCAGCAAGAACATCATTATAGCCTACAGACATATTGAAACATGTGGGAGGCACTAGTCTCATCTGTTGTGATTAATGTTCGTGTTGAAGGCTCCCTATCGTGACTAGTCTCCTGGCAACATCAGCAAGAACATGATTATAGCCTACATACATATTCAAACATGTGGAAGGCACTCATGTCCATTCACTTTCACTTGTCCATCGGAAGTGGAGCGTTGCACGTGGCTTATGAATATTCACAGTACTTTTAATTAATTAAATATATATATATGCTGTTTGAGTGCACAGGATCAGCTGGAAGTATTGTAAGTGCCATGAGCACCAAGTAAATGTGTGCAGTGGCACTGTTGTGGCCAAGTGAAGCTGGTGAGCCTTCAAATATAATATATATATTCGGTATGTGGAATTTATAGTCAGACGTCAGAACATCTCATGTATATATTTGTCTGAATGAAAATCAATTTGCTCTGTCACCATGGCCAAGCAACACTGATGAATGTCTAGAACATGCACACATGTGCGCACAAGCACAGTGTTGTATGCTGACTGTGTTCTTAAGGTCACTCCTGCAAGTTAGCGGCAGGCGTGTTCTGTCTTGCGTTGTGCCAACTCATGTTGTGGTTTTAGGTTTTGTGCAAGTTTTTCCTACTACGTCTGGTTCATGTATTTAAGGAGGTCAATATTTTAGCTCTTTTTTAAGACCTTCAAGGTGTGCCTTTCGCAGACTCAAGTTTGCAAACTTGGAGAGAAGCATCATCAGCTGAAGAACCAGCCTTGTGAAGGAAAGTGAGGCTTGAAACGTACAAGAAGTGGATGATCCAGGATGACCGCAAGTGTCAGATGCCGACATGGCTTGATTGTGAGACAGGAGTTGAGGCAGGTGTGAAAGTTGTGATGAAGCTAAGGTGTGAAGTGTGCACATAGCTTAGGGATGATTATATGAAGGAGGAGCTTCAGTGACATGAATACAGAGCAGATACTATATGAACTGCCAACGTCGCCGACCCATGCCAAGTCTGTCCAGCACATGCATGCCAAGTCTGTCCAGCACATGCATGCCAAGTCTGTCCAGCACATGCATGCCAAGTCTGTCCAGCACATGCATGCCAAGTCTGTCCAGCACACGCATGCCAAGTCTGTCCAGCATACGCATGCCATGAACTCCAAAAGAGAGAGCCAGTCAGAGTGCAAGGTGCAGGCATGGCTTCATATGCACCAGTTGCACATCACTTAAATCTTTCCCGAAGATGAACGGAAAAGGATGAAGATAACATTCGATATCACCTTTTTCGAGGCAACTGAGCGCCTAGCCTTTCTGAAGTCCTCAGGATCTGTGACCTTGAGGCAAGGCATGGAGTAACCCTTGGCAGCCCCTACCTCCACCGAAATGCCACTAAGGACTATATTGCAGGCAGTATTTGCTCTCGGCCATCTCTGAAGCAAAGTTTTCTCCTACTGATGGATGGCTCTGCTGACCAGAGCAATGTTGCACCATTCTTCTGCTAGTTCTCTGCTGTGACTAGAATGTTACTGCTGAGAAGATGCGTGCACAAGGAAGAGCTTCTTGTGTGTGCACGAGCCCAAAGGAGTCGGTGCAGAGGGCCTGTTGCAATCACTTCAGTACACACTGCAGTATCTTAGCCCGGTGAGTGAGCACAGAGGCATGCGGTAAGCTCCAGTGAGTGAGCACAGAGGCATACAGTAAGCTCCAGTGAGTGAGCACAGAGGCATGCAGTAAGCTCCAGTGAGTGAGCACAGAGGCATGCAGTAAGCTCCAGTGAGTGCGCACAGAGGCATGCAGTAAGCTCCAGTGAGTGAGCACAGAGGCATGCAGTAAGCTCCAGTGAGTGAGCACAGAGGCATGCGGTAAGCTCCAGTGAGTGCGCACAGAGGCATGCATTTGAAAGAGGTATTCCACACGAGTGATGAGGGACAAGGAGTAAGGCCAATAAGAGCATGCGGAACTCGATGAGTAGTCCACAAGCCTAGTGCCATAAAATGGGTTCTGTCCAAATACGATGCCTGCACCGCTCATCCTCTGAATGCTGTCGACAGGCTCGTTGGGCACTTCTGAGGTCCACCTGAAGGAGCTGCAGTTGTGATGTGTTTGAGATCTGTGTTGAGTTTGAGGCAATGACCTCATATGCTGCTCAGTCCATCTCTTATCTTCCATGAAATGTCAGTTTGGTGGAGGTTATTCCATGTGCCAATGTCTTCTGAGGGGTTAAATATATCTTGGGTCTTTCCCGCCTTCTATTCTCCCCCCATGGCTTGAGCGAACCTTTTCCACCACCTGAAGCTCAGCAAGAGCAGCAAGAGAGCCTCACGTGGTAACAAGACCCTAATTGACCTGCTGGTTCTGAATGTGGACAAATTTCCACTGCAAGATATTCCCCTGATGCTTCTTCTCTCTTCTAAGGTGGATTGCTATGTATAGAAAGCCTAGTCATGGCCAACAAAAACGCTACAGGAAATGTATGGAAGCATCAGATGCCCCAACCTCTGACACAGACAGGAATGAGGAGGAGAAGCTGTTACTTGATGACTGGAGACCGGATGACTGACTCAATCTCGTACTTGCATTGCTCTTTATAGAGTTTTATTCTGTCTGCACTCATCACTGGATGATTTGAGGTAAGTTTTAAAAAAAGAATTAGATAATTAATGGCAGAATGAAAGTCTGAGAATGGCAGAATAAAGTCTATTGTACTACAAATTGTCCAACCAGACTTTTGGTTGTAATTGGCACACATGAAACTTTAATGCTACGCATACTTCTGTTCAGAATTTCCCTCTAAATGGACAAAACTAGCAGCTGTCGAAGAAATCCTAGCACTGCATCACCACAAGGATTACATTGGTCTAACTGCTGCCAGAGCCTTAACCCAGCCATTGCCCTGTCACTAATTGATGGCCTAATTCAATACTGATCTGCACAGTATTGAGGTCAGGATGATTATAACAGGCTGGCATTGGTACGCGAGGAACCAACCAACATTCCTGCAAACAAGCCCGTACACCAGTAAGTGTGTACATGTATATAACAGCTTAATGTCCAAAGGGAAGAGCTGGTGTGAGTGAGCACAAAGTACATCATTACAAATGTGTAAGAGTTCTTCAAGGAAGAGAAGAGGAAGCCGAGTCCATCATGAGAGAGAGAGAACAGGCAGGCAGAGTCCATCATGAGAGAGAGAGAAGAGGAGGTAGAGTCCATCATGAGAGAGAGAGAAGAGGAAGGCAGAGTCCATCATGAGAGAGAGAGAAGAGAAGGCAGAGTCCATCATGAGAGAGAGAGAAGAGGAAGGCAGAGTCCATCATGAGAGAGAGAGAAGAGAAGGCAGAGTCCATCATGGGAGAGAGAGAAGAGGAGGCAGAGTCCATCATGAGAGAGAGAGAAGAGGAAGGCAGAGTCCATCATGAGAGAGAGAGAAGAGGAAGGCAGAGTCCATCATGAGAGAGAGAGGAGGAAGGCAGAGTCCATCATGAGAGAGAGAGAAGAGGAAGGCAGAGTCCATCATGAGAGAGAGAGAAGAGGAGGCAGAGTCCATCATGAGAGAGAGAGAAGAGGAAGGCAGAGTCCATCATGAGAGAGAGAGAAGAGAAGGCAGAGTCCATCATGAGAGAGAGAGAAGAGGCAGGCAGAGTCCATCATGAGAGAGAGAGAAGAGGAAGGCAGAGTCCATCATGAGAGAGAGAGAAGAGGAAGGCAGAGTCCATCATGAGAGAGAGAGAAGAGGAAGGCAGAGTCCATCATGAGAGAGAGAGAAAAGAGAAGGCAGAGTCCATCATGAGAGAGAGAGAAGAGGAAGGCAGAGTCCATCATGAGAGAGAGAGAAGAGGCAGGCAGAGTCCATCATGAGAGAGAGAGAAGAGAAGGCAGAGTCCATCATGAGAGAGAGAGAAGAGGAGGCAGAGTCCATCATGAGAGAGAGAGAAGAGGAGGCAGAGTCCATCATGAGAGAGAGAGAAGAGGAAGGCAGAGTCCATCATGAGAGAGAGAGAAGAGGAAGGCAGAGTCCATCATGAGAGAGAGAGAAAAGAGAAGGCAGAGTCCATCATGAGAGAGAGAGAAGAGGAAGGCAGAGTCCATCATGAGAGAGAGAGAAGAGGATGGCAGAGTCCATCATGAGAGAGAGAGAAGAGGAAGGCAGAGTCCATCATGAGAGAGAGAGAAGAGGAAGGCAGAGTCCATCATGAGAGAGAGAGAAGAGGAGGTAGAGTCCATCATGAGAGAGAGAGAAGAGGAGGCAGAGTCCATCATGAGAGAGAGAGAAAAGAGAAGGCAGAGTCCATCATGAGAGAGAGAGAAGAGGAAGGCAGAGTCCATCATGAGAGAGAGAGAAGAGGCAGGCAGAGTCCATCATGAGAGAGAGAGAAGAGGAGGCAGAGTCCATCATGAGAGAGAGAGAAGAGGAAGGCAGAGTCCATCATGAGAGAGAAGAGGAAGGCAGAGTCCATCATGAGAGAGAGAGAAGAGAAGGCAGAGTCCATCATGAGAGAGAGAGAAGAGGAAGGCAGAGTCCATCATGAGAGTGAGAGAAGAGGAGGGCAGAGTCCATCATGAGAGAGAGAGAAGAGGAGGGCAGAGTCCATCATGAGAGAGAGAGAAGAGAAGGCAGAGTCCATCATGAGAGAGAGAGAAGAGGATGGCAGAGTCCATCATGAGAGAGAGAGAAGAGGAAGGCAGAGTCCATCATGAGAGAGAGAGAAGAAGAGGGCAGAGTCCATCATGAGAGAGAGAGAAGAGGAGGGCAGAGTCCATCATGAGAGAGAGAGAAGAAGAAGGCAGAGTCCATCATGAGAGAGAGAGAGAGAAGAAGGCAGAGTCCATCATGAGAGAGAGAGAAGAGGAAGGCAGAGTCCATCATGAGAGAGAGAGAAGGCAGAGTCCATCATGAGAGAGAGAGAAGAAGAGGGCAGAGTCCATCATGAGAGAGAGAGAAGAGGAAGGCAGACTCCATCATGAGAGAGAGAGAAGGCAGAGTCCATCATGAGAGAGAGAGAAAAGGAGGCAGAGTCCATCATGAGAGAGAGAAGAGGAGGCAGAGTCCATCATGAGAGAGAGAGAAGAGGAGGTAGAGTCCATCATGAGAGAGAGAGAAGAGGAAGGCAGAGTCCATCATGAGAGAGAGAGAACAGAAGGCAGAGTCCATCATGAGAGAGAGAGAAGAGGATGGCAGAGTCCATCATGAGAGAGAGAGAAGAGGAAGGCAGAGTCCATCATGAGAGAGAGAGAAGAGAAGGCAGAGTCCATCATGAGAGAGAGAGAAGAGTATGGCAGAGTCCATCACGAGAGAGAGAGAGAAGAGGAAGGCAGAGTCCATCATGAGAAAGAGAGAAGAGGAGGCAGAGTCCATCATGAGAGAGAGAGAAGAGGAGGCAGAGTCCATCATGAGAGAGAGAGAAGAGGAGGCAGAGTCCATCATGAGAGAGAGAGAAGAGGAAGGCAGAGTCCATCATGAGAGAGAGAGAAGATGAGGCAGAGTCCATCATGAGAGAGAGAGAAGAGGAAGGCAGAGTCCATCATGAGAGAGAGAGAAGAGAAGGCAGAGTCCATCATGAGAGAGAGAGAAGAGGAGGTAGAGTCCATCATGAGAGAGAGAGAAGAGGAAGGCAGAGTCCACCATGAGAGAGAGAGAAGAGGAAGGCAGAGTCCATCATGAGAGAGAGAGAAGAGGAAGGCAGAGTCCATCATGAGAGAGAGAGAAGAGGAAGGCAGAGTCTATCATGAGAGAGAGAGAAGAGGCAGGCAGAGTCCATCATGAGAGAGAGAGAAGAGAAGGCAGAGTCCATCATGAGAGAGAGAGAAGAGGAGGCAGAGTCCATCATGAGAGAGAGAGAAGAGGAGGCAGAGTCCATCATGAGAGAGAGAGAAGAGGAAGGCAGAGTACATCATGAGAGAGAGAGAAGAGGAAGGCAGAGTCCATCATGAGAGAGAGAGAAAAGAGAAGGCAGAGTCCATCATGAGAGAGAGAGAAGAGGAAGGCAGAGTCCATCATGAGAGAGAGAGAAGAGGATGGCAGAGTCCATCATGAGAGAGAGAGAAGAGGAAGGCAGAGTCCATCATGAGAGAGAGAGAAGAGGAAGGCAGAGTCCATCATGAGAGAGAGAGAAGAGGAAGGCAGAGTCCATCATGAGAGAGAGAGAAAAGAGAAGGCAGAGTCCATCATGAGAGAGAGAGAAGAGGAAGGCAGAGTCCATCATGAGAGAGAGAGAAGAGGCAGGCAGAGTCCATCATGAGAGAGAGAGAAGAGAAGGCAGAGTCCATCATGAGAGAGAGAGAAGAGGAGGCAGAGTCCATCATGAGAGAGAGAGAAGAGGAGGCAGAGTCCATCATGAGAGAGAGAGAAGAGGAAGGCAGAGTCCATCATGAGAGAGAGAGAAGAGGAAGGCAGAGTCCATCATGAGAGAGAGAGAAAAGAGAAGGCAGAGTCCATCATGAGAGAGAGAGAAGAGGAAGGCAGAGTCCATCATGAGAGAGAGAGAAGAGGATGGCAGAGTCCATCATGAGAGAGAGAGAAGAGGAAGGCAGAGTCCATCATGAGAGAGAGAGAAGAGGCAGGCAGAGTCCATCATGAGAGAGAGAGAAGAGGAGGCAGAGTCCATCATGAGAGAGAGAGAAGAGGAAGGCAGAGTCCATCATGAGAGAGAAGAGGAAGGCAGAGTCCATCATGAGAGAGAGAGAAGAGAAGGCAGAGTCCATCATGAGAGAGAGAGAAGAGGAAGGCAGAGTCCATCATGAGAGTGAGAGAAGAGGAGGGCAGAGTCCATCATGAGAGAGAGAGAAGAGGAGGGCAGAGTCCATCATGAGAGAGAGAGAAGAGAAGGCAGAGTCCATCATGAGAGAGAGAGAAGAGGATGGCAGAGTCCATCATGAGAGAGAGAGAAGAGGAAGGCAGAGTCCATCATGAGAGAGAGAGAAGAAGAGGGCAGAGTCCATCATGAGAGAGAGAGAAGAGGAGGGCAGAGTCCATCATGAGAGAGAGAGAAGAAGAAGGCAGAGTCCATCATGAGAGAGAGAGAAGAAGAAGGCAGAGTCCATCATGAGAGAGAGAGAAGAGGAAGGCAGAGTCCATCATGAGAGAGAGAGAAGGCAGAGTCCATCATGAGAGAGAGAGAAGAAGAGGGCAGAGTCCATCATGAGAGAGAGAGAAGAGGAAGGCAGACTCCATCATGAGAGAGAGAGAAGGCAGAGTCCATCATGAGAGAGAGAGAAAAGGAGGCAGAGTCCATCATGAGAGAGAGAAGAGGAGGCAGAGTCCATCATGAGAGAGAGAGAAGAGGAGGTAGAGTCCATCATGAGAGAGAGAGAAGAGGAAGGCAGAGTCCATCATGAGAGAGAGAGAACAGAAGGCAGAGTCCATCATGAGAGAGAGAGAAGAGGATGGCAGAGTCCATCATGAGAGAGAGAGAAGAGGAAGGCAGAGTCCATCATGAGAGAGAGAGAAGAGAAGGCAGAGTCCATCATGAGAGAGAGAGAAGAGTATGGCAGAGTCCATCACGAGAGAGAGAGAGAAGAGGAAGGCAGAGTCCATCATGAGAAAGAGAGAAGAGGAGGCAGAGTCCATCATGAGAGAGAGAGAAGAGGAGGCAGAGTCCATCATGAGAGAGAGAGAAGAGGAGGCAGAGTCCATCATGAGAGAGAGAGAAGAGGAAGGCAGAGTCCATCATGAGAGAGAGAGAAGATGAGGCAGAGTCCATCATGAGAGAGAGAGAAGAGGAAGGCAGAGTCCATCATGAGAGAGAGAGAAGAGAAGGCAGAGTCCATCATGAGAGAGAGAGAAGAGGAGGTAGAGTCCATCATGAGAGAGAGAGAAGAGGAAGGCAGAGTCCACCATGAGAGAGAGAGAAGAGGAAGGCAGAGTCCATCATGAGAGAGAGAGAAGAGGAAGGCAGAGTCCATCATGAGAGAGAGAGAAGAGGAAGGCAGAGTCCATCATGAGAGAGAGAGAAGAGGAAGGCAGAGTCCATCATGAGAGAGAGAGAAGAGGAAGGCAGAGTCCATCATGAGAGAGAGAGAAGAGGAAGGCAGAGTCCATCATGAGAGAGAGAGAAGAGGAAGGCAGAGTCCATCATGAGAGAGAGAGAAGAGGAGGCAGAGTCCATCATGAGAGAGCGAGAAGAGGAAGGCAGAGTCCATCATGAGAGAGAGAGAAGAGGAGGCAGAGTCCATCATGAGAGAGAGAGAAGAGGAAGGCAGAGTCCATCATGAGAGAGAGAGAAGAGGAGGCAAGTCCATCATGAGAGAGAGAGAAGAGAAGGCAGAGTCCATCATGAGAGAGAGAGAAGAGGAAGGCAGAGTCCATCATGAGAGAGAGAGAAGAGGAGGCAGAGTCCATCATGAGAGAGAGAGAAGAGGAGGCAGAGTCCATCGAGAGAGAGAGAGAAGGCAGAGTCCATCATGAGAGAGAGAGAAGAGGAAGGCAGAGTCCATCATGAGAGAGAGAGAAGAGGAGGCAGAGTCCATCGAGAGAGAGAGAGAAGGCAGAGTCCATCATGAGAGAGAGAGAAGAGGAAGGCAGAGTCCATCATGAGAGAGAGAGAAGAGGAGGCAGAGTCCATCATGAGAGAGAGAGAGAAGAGGAGGCAGAGTCCATCATGAGAGAGAGAGAAGAAGAAGGCAGAGTCCATCATGAGAGAGATAGAAGAGGAAGGCAGAGTCCATCATGAGAGAGAGAGAAGAGGAGGCAGAGTCCATCATGAGAGAGAGAGAAGAAGAAGGCAGAGTCCATCATGAGAGAGAGAGAAGAGGAGGCAGAGTCCATCATGAGAGAGAGAGAAGAGGAGGCAGAGTCCATCATGAGAGAGAGAGAAGAGGAAGGCAGAGTCCATCATGAGAGAGAGAGAAGAGGAAGGCAGAGTCCATCATGAGAGAGAGAGAAGAGGAGGCAGAGTCCATCATGAGAGAGAGAGAAGAGGAGGCAGAGTCCATCATGAGAGAGAGAGAAGAGGAGGCGGAGTCCATCATGAGAGAGAGAGAAGAGGAAGGCAGAGTCCATCATGAGAGAGAGAGAAGAGGAGGCGGAGTCCATCATGAGAGAGAGAGAAGAGGAAGGCAGAGTCCATCATGAGAGAGAGAGAAGAGGAAGGCAGAGTCCATCATGAGAGAGAGAGAAGAGGCAGGCAGAGTCCATCATGAGAGAGAGAGAAGAGAAGGCAGAGTCCATCATGAGAGAGAGAGAAGAGAAGGCAGTCCATCATGAGAGTGAGAGAAGAGGAGGGCAGAGTCCATCATGAGAGAGAGAGAAGAGGAGGGCAGAGTCCATCATGAGAGAGAGAGAAGAGAAGGCAGAGTCCATCATGAGAGAGAGAGAAGAGGATGGCAGAGTCCATCATGAGAGAGAGAGAAGAGGAAGGCAGAGTCCATCATGAGAGAGAGAGAAGAAGAGGGCAGAGTCCATCATGAGAGAGAGAGAAGAGGAGGGCAGAGTCCATCATGAGAGAGAGAGAAGAAGAAGGCAGAGTCCATCATGAGAGAGAGAGAAGAAGAAGGCAGAGTCCATCATGAGAGAGAGAGAAGAGGAAGGCAGAGTCCATCATGAGAGAGAGAGAAGGCAGAGTCCATCATGAGAGAGAGAGAAGAAGAGGGCAGAGTCCATCATGAGAGAGAGAGAAGAGGAAGGCAGAGTCCATCATGAGAGAGAGAGAAGGCAGAGTCCATCATGAGAGAGAGAGAAAAGGAGGCAGAGTCCATCATGAGAGAGAGAAGAGGAGGCAGAGTCCATCATGAGAGAGAGAGAAGAGGAGGTAGAGTCCATCATGAGAGAGAGAGAAGAGGAAGGCAGAGTCCATCATGAGAGAGAGAGAAGAGAAGGCAGAGTCCATCATGAGAGAGAGAGAAGAGGATGGCAGAGTCCATCATGAGAGAGAGAGAAGAGGAAGGCAGAGTCCATCATGAGAGAGAGAGAAGAGAAGGCAGAGTCCATCATGAGAGAGAGAGAAGAGGATGGCAGAGTCCATCACGAGAGAGAGAGAGAAGAGGAAGGCAGAGTCCATCATGAGAGAGAGAGAAGAGGAGGCAGAGTCCATCATGAGAGAGAGAGAAGAGGAGGCAGAGTCCATCATGAGAGAGAGAGAAGAGGAGGCAGAGTCCATCATGAGAGAGAGAGAAGAGGAAGGCAGAGTCCATCATGAGAGAGAGAGAAGAGGAAGGCAGAGTCCATCATGAGAGAGAGAGAAGATGAGGCAGAGTCCATCATGAGAGAGAGAGAAGAGGAAGGCAGAGTCCATCATGAGAGAGAGAGAAGAGAAGGCAGAGTCCATCATGAGAGAGAGAGAAGAGGAGGTAGAGTCCATCATGAGAGAGAGAGAAGAGGAAGGCAGAGTCCACCATGAGAGAGAGAGAAGAGGAAGGCAGAGTCCATCATGAGAGAGAGAGAAGAGGAAGGCAGAGTCCATCATGAGAGAGAGAGAAGAGGAAGGCAGAGTCCATCATGAGAGAGAGAGAAGAGGAAGGCAGAGTCCATCATGAGAGAGAGAGAAGAGGAAGGCAGAGTCCATCATGAGAGAGAGAGAAGAGGAAGGCAGAGTCCATCATAAGAGAGAGAGAAGAGGAAGGCAGAGTCCATCATGAGAGAGAGAGAAGAGGAGGCAGAGTCCATCATGAGAGAGCGAGAAGAGGAAGGCAGAGTCCATCATGAGAGAGAGAGAAGAGGAGGCAGAGTCCATCATGAGAGAGAGAGAAGAGGAAGGCAGAGTCCATCATGAGAGAGAGAGAAGAGGAGGCAAGTCCATCATGAGAAGAGAAGGCAGAGTCCATCATGAGAGAGAGAGAAGAGGAAGGCAGAGTCCATCATGAGAGAGAGAGAAGAGGAGGCAGAGTCCATCATGAGAGAGAGAGAAGAGGAGGCAGAGTCCATCGAGAGAGAGAGAGAAGGCAGAGTCCATCATGAGAGAGAGAGAAGAGGAAGGCAGAGTCCATCATGAGAGAGAGAGAAGAGGAGGTAGAGTCCATCATGAGAGAGAGAGAAGAGGAGTGATTTCTGACACCACACATTAAGAACTGTTCTAAATCCGGACACATTTCAAAGAGTCTCATCTAGGTACATTCCTTTTGGGTCCAAAGATTAGCACACTTCATTTCTTCAATTATCACTAGTTATTAGTATATGTCTTTGTGTAGGGAATGTCTCCAATTATCACTAGTTATTAGCAGATGTCTTTGTGTACGGATAAATGTGGAATGGTTCCAATTAGCACTAGTTATTAGCACATGTGGAATGTCTGCACGCGCACAACAATTGTTTCTCAGCTACTACACTCAACATAATATTGATCCCCTGACCACGCCTCTTCCTGTCACTGATCCCCTGACCATGCCTCTTACTGCCATTGTGTTCACACCGACAGAGGAAAGGACGAAGCCTCTGCATTTCAGGTCAAGGTCTTTATGCAATGTGCTTTTATCAATGGGATATTGGCACGCATATATTGACAGATCACCTACACTGTGCACGTAATTCCTCGAGGTGGATGGCGTGCCTGCACTGTGCACGTAATTCCTCGAGGTGGATGGCGTGCCTACACTGTGCACGTAATTCCTCGAGATGGATGGCGTGCCTACACTGTGCACGTAATTCCTTGAGGTGGATGGTGTGCCTACACTGTGCACGTAATTCCTCGAGGTGGATGGCGTGCCTACACTGTGCACGTAATTCCTCGAGGTGGATGGCGTGCCTACACTGTGCACGTAATTCCTCGAAGTGGATGGTGTGCCTGCACTGTGCACGTAATTCCTCGAGGTGGATGGGGTGCCTACACTGTGCACGTAATTCCTCGAGGTGGATGGCTTGCCTACACTGTGCTTATGGCAGTGCAGCTAACTTTTTTTCTAAACTGCTAATGGAAAATATCTGCCAGCACACGAGCAGCATGGTGCGTTTTAAAATCTTTGAATGAGAGGTCAGAGAGTTGTAACGATCTTTCTAAGTGACAAGTGATTGGGAATGGTGGTAATTAGTAATTGTATTGATGTATCCAAGCAACATATAGTGTAACAAACAGCTAACAGCTCTACTGCACTGACCTGAAGGAACAAAGGCTAAGTTAGATGACCCCTTACCATTTACACACTGGTTGGTTAATATTGCCCTGTTGTTCCCTGTCTTAGGACTTGAATAGTTGCTTATGTTTGAGTAGAAACATTTTGGTTGTTCTCTCGAGTTGTTGTTTGTTTGTTAGTTTGTTGGACAACGTTTTATTGAAACAAACATTTGCATGACCCTTTACCTATTAATAATTATAATGAACCTATTAATATAATGAATTTAATATAATGAATATAATGAACTCTAATATAATGAACTCTAAATGTAATACAGATAATTTATTTTTAAGCAGTGTTAAAAATATTGGTCTCCATCTTTTAATAGGTAAAGGGTCTCCTTGTACATTGGTTTCATTTCTTTTTTGACCGGTCAATAATATGTTATTTGTTGTTGTTGTTGGTTGGGGTTTGTTGTTGGTTGGGGTTTGTTGTTGGTTGGGGTTGGCGTGGTTATTATAGTAACGCGGGTTATTATAGTAACGCGGGTTATTATAGTAACGCGGGTTATTATAGTAACGCGGGTTATAGTAAGCAGTTACTAAGTAACACCAGAACTTAACCACTTGTAGATGTTATTACTTATTACTTCCCATGTTTATTACTCAAGTAGACACACATGCCTATGTATGCATGCATGTACTGGTTGCTAAGCATTTCCATGTTTACACCTTCACATGCCACACCCAATTGCATTGGCATTTGCCCTCCCAACTTCACTGGTGCGCAAATACAAGTGCCCATTCCTTACCATTACAGTTAAGGTATCCTTATTGTGTGTCACTCTGAAGTGCTGTCTCTTGTAAAAGGAACTAGTTATGCACATACTGCAATGCCTGGGGCAATGTTTTACGGGCGAGAGCTCTACTAGTATGAGCATGTCTATTATTAGCTACAATTGTTAATATAGTTGTCCATAATTTCTCGACGAGCTTGCACTAGCCCCTTTCCCCCAGCCTTCTAATAGAGTTGGCTAACTCCTCTACGGCCTGTAAAGTTCCAAGAACACTTTCAGACATCCAATTATGTAAGTCTGGCTCACGAAGGATGGCCAATAGCGAGCCTATTGCAAGAACTGTTCTCATCTTGGCTAAAAGGAGCTTTTTACCAGAACGATGTCCAATAGTTGTGAGGAAGAACATGCCCTCGAGGAGTAAGTGAATTGCAAAGTTTGCTTGAAAGGCCATTGTTTGTTACTTCTTGGTTCTCCTCCAGAGACGTGCTTCTTCATGGCTGAGTCTTTATCTGTACAATGACCTTGAAATTTACCAGATGCTCTCGAGCCTTTTGCAGGAATGTTCTTAGTTCCAGAGATTAGTTCCTTCAACTAGCTCGCAAGATTAGGTCCAGAGTTCACCGCCTAAAAATGATGTCATTTAAATTTTCTGTGAGTGTGCGTTATTTAGCAATGGTGTTGAGTAAGTGCCTATTCTCAGTTTTCTTCCAGGTTGGGGTTAAAGATGGTGCTCTAGACGGTCTGCACGTAGATATACATATTTCCTCAATCTATTCGCACCCTTGATCACTTAGCTCCCTCGAATAATTCTCACTCCAAAGCTACTAACTTCTGTGAAATAGCTCGCACCTTCAAATTGATTGCCTTCTGTGATGATTAATACTCGGTGAACTGTGCACATGCTATAGGATCTGAGTGAGGGGACACATGCCATTTTCATTCCTCAGGTGCTCAAGGAAATAGAGCGCGGCCTGGATCTCCTCACACCCTCTTTTAGTATGCACGAGTTCTAGCTATGCACCATAGCACCATAAGTACTTAACCTGGTTTTGTTGAACGTTGCATTATTAAATCCCTAAGCGTGTTTATGATGTTGATGACCTTTTCCTGATTTAGGATTTTTGCATAGAGAAACGGATTAGTTGCATTGGACAGTTTGCAGTCTCCTGGTAGTAAAATTATATTGAATGGACCTATTGTATGCAAGTGGGTGTGGTAGGGGGAGGGGTAGTAGATAGGAACATAGATGAGATAAAAATACTTGTTTGTTTTTAACCCCCCAAAAAATGTTGAGGATTGCAATGGCAACCCCTAAATTGGTTTGACCCCTATTTTAAAATGGCGGCAAAAACAGCAACAAAGTTGATATCTATGCTAAAACTCACCATGGCAGCTTCTTAGTATCATGATAGTGACGGTGTGTTCAGCCAATTTTGACCCCAAAGGCACTTCGAGCAAGCCTTTGATCTTTCTGAGGGTAGTCCTGAAGAACTGTTAAAACCATGAAGTGTCATATTAAAGATCTTGTGTATCTATGTATATATGTATACATAGATAGATATGTATATATCTAGATAGGTACATAGATAGATATGTATACATCTAGAGATATATAGAGATGTAAATACTTTTCCCCGCACATAATTTGCATACAACATGTCCATCGTCTTGACTACCAGTACACTCCAAACTCACTAATGCATTGCAACGACTAGTCCATTTCGATTCAATACGAAACAGCCAAAAGTGGTAAGAAGTCGTCAATATCATAAACACTCTTAAGTGGCTAATAGCTCAGAACTTCAACAATTTGGTAATACATGGTGAAAGTTCGTTCTGGTGTTGTGCCGAGTAACTTCTTATAGGAGACCGTTTGATTACAAAATAAAAGAATAGGAAATAAAAGAACAGAACAAAAAATATAATTATAATATTGACTAGTAAAAAGAAGAAATGGGAATTTACAAACTTAGGTTAGATGACTCTTTTACCTATTTTTATTATTATTATTTTTTTATTTTTTTGTGCATTTGGTAAGTTCTGGTTTAATTTTTTTTTTTTTTTTTGCTAGTTAAATAATTTTTGTTTTGTTTTCTGTAGCCAAGCAACCACCTGCAAAAGTTCCTTAGTTTAACACCAGAACTACAGAACTAACCAATCGTAGATGTCATTCTTTACCATGTTTCAAGTCACACGTGTGCCTATGTATTCGTAGACACCTGCATCATAAGTACTTACCTTGGTCTGTGCTCTTAACAACTTAAACGTGTTTATGGAATTGAAGATCTTTACCTGTTCTTGGAGTTTTGCTAATGGTGCTGAGTCAAGAAACAATGTTGGACTATTTGGCACCTTCTGGTAGACGATGGACATATTGTACGCATGTTATTATGTGAGGAAAGAAGAAGGAAACAAGATCTTGAAGATGGAATTTCATGGGGGGTTATGGTTGTTAGGCTGCCAATTCAATACTGTCATGAATGCTGTCAGAAGAAGTCAAGCCACTCAAAGTGTTTTTAGTGTTAAAATCTGCTAAGTGGCTGATTATAGTGCTAAAAAGCTACCAAAGTTGCTGGCTCCATTGAAGAATGCATTTATGGACATCATGTGTATATGTCTGTCCGAAGCTATCTCACCTGATAAGTCTTGCTCTCTCTGGTTATCTAAACCTATTCATGCAATCAGACAGAGGAACTTGTTCCTTAGGAAGGCTATGGTCAATCCGCTTTGTAATTCAGTGTAAGCACTTTAGATCTAAGCTTTCTTTGAAAAGTTAAACCCTAAAAGTAGTAAGGCTATCGGGAAATCAGTGAGAGCTGTACGTGTGTCTATTCCTCTAATCTCTGAGAGTGTTAAGGTAACTCAAGATCACTTTACGGCAAATTTCTTGAATGATAACTTTAGCTCCTGTTTCAATATATCCACCTTACCTCTTGAAGAGGGTAACATTGCTGAACTAATGTTTGGGGAGGTGCCTGGGGAGGTGCCTTATAATTACCTATGAACTGAGGAGCAAGTTGTGGCACCTTTACAGTCAACGGCTATCTCTAGGGCAAATAGACCTGTTGATATATCGGCAGAGATGCAGTCACTTGTCTAGTGCCAGCAGTCGCTAAGCTCTTTAATGTGTCACTAATTAATGGTAAATTACCCGTTGATTGGAAGACGGCACAAGGTTTCGCAATTCCAAAGTCTTCTTGTACGGCCGACACAATGCAAAATCGTCCCTTTTCTCTCCTACTATATATTAATGAGCAAACTTCTTGACATCCAAAAGTTAATTCTGGCACATCTCGACACTGATTTGACACTGTCTGATCGGCAGTGGGATTTCCTTCAGGGTAGGTCAACTACAGCTGCATAGTTGACAATTGGCATTGCTCTCTTGAGAGCGGCCGTGAAGTAGCAGTGGGCCTCATGGATCTAGCCAAGGCCTTTGACAAAGTTCCACATACCTTACTATATTCAACAAGCTGAAGAATGGGCCTAGCCTTCCCCATTGGCAAGGCAGCTATCTGCTGGAGAGATATCGGTTTGTTGTAGTTGGCGGTGAATCATCTAGAATCTTGAGGGTTGTGTCTGGTCTCCCTCTGTGCTCTGTTCTTGGTCCTCACCTCTTCCTGACATGTTAATGAAGTGTTTGGTGTGTCTTTAAGAGATTGCTAGATAACTCTGTTTGCAGATGATATCTTATTCCATAGGGAAATTAAGGTTCGTGAAGACTGTATCTGTCAAATTTTCTGTTGATGCAACTGGTGGTCCTAACATCACATGTGCTTTAACGTGCTAAATGTTGTGGGATCACGTAAAAGAAACTGGTAGATTCCTGTTTACAAGTTTGTGTTGACCATCGAGAAGGTGTCTTGTCTTCAAGAACTCAGGGGGTTGGCTCTCCGACAAACTCACTTGTTCCCATCATCACATCCATCAAACTTACAAAACGTTTGGCCACACCAATCTACAGGCATTCTTATTGGCTCTCCAGCCACGAGACACTCCTACAGATGTATCCATTGCATGTTAGACCGATTCTAGAATGCACGGCTCCTCCCCACAAACTAATAATGTGCACGACTTTGGAAAAGGTGCAGAATTTTTCTCTTAGGATGTCCCCTGTGTTGAAGAAGATTATGATGGTCTGTCTAGAATCAAGACCAAAAATCCTGAAAGTTTGTCACCTGGCACACAATAGGTTCATTCACTATAATTTTACTCACTGTGGAAAGACCTCGGCAAATGCCCAAGAGGGTTTATTGTTTTTACAATCCTTAACCAACTTCACGGTTGCTTTTTTTAATCAAGAGCAGATTAGTCGCAATGCGGTTTGGAGTGTTCTGGTAGTAAAATTATTGTGTGCTAGTTAACTTGGGGGGGTGGTGGGGCGAGATAGAGATGCATAGAATGATGAACTTCACATTCTTTATGTTTTGGGGAGGGGGAACATCGTAGGGTTCAAGGTGTACTGGAAATGTTTTTTGAGCTAGAATTGCTTGATATCCCCACGTTTAGGATGCTAAGAAGCTACTAAAGTGAGTATAGCTGAGATATACACTCTTATGTGTGTGTGGGTTTGGCATCCACCATTTAAATACACCATATTTCTTTGAATAGAGCGCGTGCATTCATCATGAGCTGCTTGGTGCATGTAGTCTTCGAGGGTGCATTCTATTCTCGGGTGTGCTCTATTACTTCACCTGCCTAGCAGAGATGCCCACAAGAGTTACGAGGTCATCCAAACGAGGTCATCCAATCACAAAAAGTTGGCGATTGTTTTATAATATCAATGTTCATGCTCTAGCCATCGCCCTTTATTCTACTCTCGTCTTCCTCACAGTCGCCTCCATTGCTTGCAAAGGGATTGTCCTCTTTCCCAGGGAGTTTGGGCGTGTCTCTGGCCATGTTTGCTCAGCACTTTCTGCTACTTACCCGGGCTTTAAATAGTGAATATGTCATCATGTGATCTACCTGTCTCGACTGAGATGCCACAACTTTTGAAACAGTCAATGATGTCATCATGTGTTCTACCTGTGTCGACTGAGATGCCACAACTTTTGAAACAGTCAATGATGTCATCATGTGATCAACCTGAGATGCTACACCTTTTGAAGGGTTTGGTTATCACTTCAGTGGTGACAGGTTGCTTCTCCCGCTCTGAACAGCCTTTTCTTTGGAGCTTTCACACTTCCTGCTGGTGTGCAGTCTAATCAAGTACGGCAGAGGTCAAACCAATATGCACGCTATCTCACTCCCCAATAGTAGATAACAACCCTGTAATGTGTTTGTTTGATCTACACGAGTGTGTGCTTAGAATTACACGCTGTGAATGTCCTTGAACACCTACCACACACTGAGTCAGGGGTAGCTAGGTCAGGGGTCAGGGAGAGCTGTGTCAGGGAGAGCTGTGTCAGGGATAGATGGGTCAGGGAGAGCTGTGTCAGGGAGAGCTGTGTCAGGGAGAGCTGGGTGTGTCAGGGAGAGCTGTGTCAGGGAGAGCTGTGTCAGGGATAGATGGGTCAGGGAGAGCTGTGTCAGGGAGAGCTGTGTCAGGGAGAGCTGTGTCAGGGAGAGCTGTGTCAGGCATAGCTGGGTCAAGGATAGCTGTGTCAGGGAGAGCTGTGTCAGGGAGAGCTGTGTCAGGGATAGCTGGGTCAGGGAGAGCTGGGTCAGGGAGAGCTGTGTCAGGGAGAGCTGTGTCAGGGAGAGCTGTGTCAGGGAGAGCTGTGTCAGGGAGAGCTGTGGCTGTGTCAGGGATAGCTGTGTCAGGCATAGCTGTGTCAGGGTTAGCTGGGTCAGGGAGAGCTGTGTCAGGGAGAGCTGTGTCAGAGAGAGCTGTGTCAGGGAAAGCTGTGTCAGGGATAGCTGGGTCAGGGATAGCTGTGTCAGGGATAGCTGTGTCAGGGTTAGCTGGGTCAGGGAGAGCTGTGTCAGGGGTAGCTGGGTCAGGGATAGCTGGGTCAGGGTCAGGGAGAGCTGTGTCAGGGAGAGCTGTGTCGGGGAGAGCTGTGTCGGGGAGAGCTGTGTCAGGGATAGCTGTGTCAGGGATAGCTGGGTCAGGGAGAGCTGGGTCAGGGAGAGCTGTGTCAGGGATAGCTGGGTCAGGGAGACTTGTGTCAGGGAGAGCTGGGTCAGGGAGAGCTGTGTCAGAGATAGTTGTGTCAGGGAGAGCTGTGTCAGGGATAACTGTGTCAAGGAAAGCTGGGTCAGGGAGAGCTGTGTCAGGGAGAGCTGTATCAGGGGGATAGCTGGATCAGGGAGAGCTGTGTCAGGGATAGCTGGGTCAGGGAGAGCTGGGTCAGGGATAGCTGGGTCAGGGAGAGCTGTGTCAGAGATAGCTGTGTCAGGGAGAGCTGTGTCAGGGAGAGCTGTGTCAGGGAGAGCTGTGTCAGGGAGAGCTGTGTCAGGGAGAGCTGTGTCAGGGAGAGCTGTGTCAGGGGTAGCTGGGTCAGGGAGAGCTGTGTCATGCAATGCCCACCAAACCTTCTTACTTGTATTGATGCAAGTGGGCACATGCAGGCACTGCATTTCTTGTCGTTTGGTTTTGAATGTCTGGACACATTATTCAGTATATATTTACTCTTTGATGTGACTCATTATTGCTTCCTTATCCTTCAAGCTGTACTGCTCGCTCCCAATGTCACTTGAGCTAACTCACCCTGTGGATACAATGACTCTCCTTGAATATACTCACTCGATGTTTCAGCTAGAGCATCTAGCTGAAACATCCAGTGAATAAATTCAAGTTGATAAAGTCATAGTATTTACATTATGTCAACTGAGAGTTCATTGAGAGACAACCCTTGTGTGTTGGAATGGGCTAAGTGATCTTAACTCTCTAGTGACCTAGTACCATTGTGGCTCCTATTGCATAGTGAAGATTGAAGATGAGCACTGTCAGGCTCATTGCCCTGGCTGGTGTAATAGTGTGTTTCTCCTCCTCTAGGATTTGATGCTCAGCATAAGCAATTCGGAAGTGAAGCCTTTAAGGAACATCCTAAAAGTAAGTGGAGTGGTGAAAATGTGGGAGTGTTGTGCATCGTCATATGCTGGTGTTATACATGGATTGCTTCCTATAGTAAGAGACCATAGAATCCTGTGGCTATTGGCGGGAAATTTCAGAGTTATATATTAGCCCGCCAAAATACTATTTCACTTTTTTCACCAACTAGCAGTGAAAAAAGCGAAATTGCACTAGGCATGGGCAAACCACATTGCCATAGTAACCAATATTATTTTACGATTAGCATGCAAGTTTCTCAGGATTCGTACCCATCCACATGCATACTTACAATTCAGTCATTTCACAGTAATCATAATGGATCGACAATCTTCATCCTTTACACTTTGTGTGTCTGCTCCGTAGGGAAAAAAGGATAATATAGTATTGTATGAACATGTGTAGCCAGTCTTGTTGTAGTGAAGTCCACATATGCAAATATTATGTAACTGAAGGCCAACAACTACATGCCTACGCTGAGAGTGAGCGGTGTCTGTGCCGTGGCACTGCAAAGCTTGGCTGGAAATAGAAATCATATATATATATGTATATATATATATATATTTATTTATGGGCATATGCACTATACAGGCCATTAGCCCACACTGGAATGGAGGCAAGTGTGTGGTCTGGTGGCTACATGAAGATTGCTGTGGATAGATACTGTGTCCACAACTAGATATACTTCATTACCATTTGTGTTGTCTGAATGCTGAAATACCTTGGATGTCTTTACAGCATTTCATTACAGCAGCTGTGGAAGTCATTTTCCTCTTGTACATATTATATACAACTTACTTGCTCCACCTAAACCTGCACAATGAAACAGCATGTTCAGTATTTCTTTGCCAAGTGACTCTCCAATGCCCAGATATACCAGAACAGTGAATCTCACTAGTCATGTTATGACAAGGAAAACTGGTGGCCAATATGAGTTCCCCAAAAATGCATTAAACAGACTTCTTTTGGGGGGGGGGGGGGAGGGGGGGTTGTTTTGTTGTTGTGGCCTTGAACTAGACCACATGAATCTAATTAATGTAGTGATGACTACTTTTGCTATTATATTTGTTTGTTTGTTTGTTTTGCAGTCGCTATTCTTGCGATGGAGAACGAGCTGAATGAAAGTTGCTTGTGTTATGTTGTGCTGTGTTGTGTTGTGTTTGATCTTTGGGATTTGCTCACGACCATTTCATCCGTTCATTCATTCTTTGCTGTATATTATAAAGTTCTTTAAGACATTTTTTGTTGTATATATTTCTATATACAAAAAATTCACCCACCCCCCACATAAATAGTTAATAGTTTTGGTGCCTGGTTGAGGTTTCTGGATTCTCATAGCAGTTTGCATTGATGTGCTTTATGTGATTTTGATTCTAATACCAAATGATAAATGCCAGAAAACTGGAGAATTGGGGCATAGATATTTGTAGTATTTGGTTCCAATGAAGCCAGTGTGACTGGCTTCATATTTTTATTTATTTATTTATTTTTATTTATTGATTGATTGATTTTTACTCAGTTTGAGCAGAAAATAGGAATTCCCTTATTGTTAAAGTAAAGTCCTTGGGTAGCATAGAAACTTTCTGCTAGATGCACTAATGTCGTTTGCCTCACTGTTTATGTTTGGGGGGGGGGGGGGGCAGTGCTCAAAGCCAAGGGGGTGCCATCCCTCAGGCAAGGCTATAGCCGGGAGACTCATGGGCTGAGGGAGGGTCAAAGATGAACAGCAGATTTGAGGTAACGTGTAGGACATGGGAGGGGCTGCTCTGGTATTGATGGTAGGGACATCTGGTTCTTCCTCGCTCGTATTTTGGAGCACCTGCTCTCTAGGCTCCCATCAGCTCATTCGGGGGGGGAGAGGAGACTGCTTCTCACTGAATTGTACTGCTGGGCCATATCAAATGGCTTACATATTGATCTGGGTTCTTTGTATATATAATTACAGAGAACTTGTGCACCCAATTAACCAGGTTATGCCTGAGTGCAGAGGTGATAAGGGCAGTCCATAAACAAAATTGTCAACGATAAATTTATGATTTGGAGATGCCTATTGTCACCTACCAGCCATACATACAAAACCATAGCTATATGTGGGACGACATGCTAACGTTCTTCAAGAAGACTGCAGCTAGATTACTGCTCTGACTCTTCATAAGTCCGCAAGATTGTTTTGTTCAAGTAGTTAAAGGGACTAGTGAAGCATTTACCATGCATCTCCAACCTCAATAATATTCTGAAATTATTCCTATGCTATTTTGTTGACCATAATTCGAGATTTTTTGAAATTTTTATTGCTGCATTATGGAGAGAATTGGAACAGGTGAGCTAGTATTGTTGTGCATAGCATGAGAAATGTAGGTATTATTCACCAAGAAGTTTGATTTTGGCAACAATGTGTCCACACAAGGATCTACCTGCTGCTGGCAGGTCAACCAACAGTCATCACTCTATCTACCCAGTTCAGTTGGCTGAGTGGCATTTCCCTCCGGGCAGCTAGGGCGTGGCTGGTGGCCCAACAGCCTTCATCAGAAAAAATATAAAAAATGGACGCAATGCAGCACATGTACACTTGCTGTTAACTCGTTTCACAAGAAATACATGCTAATGAGTGAATAAGTGCAGTATCGTATCAGATAAAGTGATGGGCATGGTCTCTGAGGGATGAGACCAAGCAATTAGGTCGCTCCAGCCCTGCATCTTCATTGAAGTGCTTCCTTCATGAGTAATTCTCTCCACTTGCAGGCTCTATTAATCATCGATGTCTGTTCCAACAGGATTGGGTGTGTATCTTCAATTCCAGTGTGGATGGAAGAGGACGGGCTAGAGCTGAGCATGAAGCAGGCCAGTGTAAAAACAATTCTCATGTGACTGAGTTTTGGAGAGCTTAGACAAGGTCAACCTCCTGGTACTAAGCATGCATGGATACATGCTACTTCTTTCCCGGGAGTTCTCACAGGTAAAATAAAAAAAGCTGAGCTACCTTGAGTGGTTCATGATACCAGTGATTTCAACACTCTCCAAGGTGAATCAGATGATGGCTGCATTCCGTATAGCAATGAACATGTATTTTAGTCACTCAGATACTAATGTTGCGAAAACTGCGATAAAATATATCACCTTAAAACAATTGTCCCTGATAAGAAGTATAGTTTTTCAGTCCATACTTTTGGTGATTGCAAGAGGTGAGGGAGACTGTATATTTTGCGTCGTCTTTTGCCTATTGTGAGCCTTTGTTACAAAACTTGAGTGTGTATTTGTTCAGAGACCTCTTAAAAATGTAATGAGAACCTCAAGCAGTGTTTTAGTTTCAAGAGACTCAGAAGAAAATCTCATTATGCAGATGTGGAAAGAGCCTTAGCCACCAGTAAATTAGTTTGCTAAGAATCGATTAAAATCGAGATCCATTGCAACTAATGCAGTTCTCTTGTATGGGAAACAGGAACTGGCTTCGAGAGGTCACAGGAATGACGGTCCAATCATAGTTCAGTTAATAGGGCTAAATTTGAAGCCTTGTTGAAATGCAGAGTAGATGCAGTGACCAATTGCTAAGAGCACATGGACACTGCTAATCTAAGTGCTATGTACACTAGCAAAATCAGGAGATGGTGATTTGTGGTGATATCAGAACCAAGATTTTGTTGAGGTTCGAGAGGCTAATACTTCACTGTTGTTGCAGATAAGGTGACTGAATTTGACAAATATCAGTGTTTGTACTTGGTCAGTAGGAAACAGGTGATTATCAGCCAACCCATCAGCACACCGCCCCCTCCCCCACCCACTTGTGCATCTGTCCCTGCACTTGTTGTTGTGTAGGACATGTCATTCAAATTAAGTAGCAATATCAAGTGTAAATGACCACAGAACTCTCGAAGGATAGCACTGTACGCATTTGCCACTCAGACTGAACTGGATATAGAACGATGTTCATAGAATAGCAATGCATGGACAAGTGAGGAATGTGTAGAGAGCATGCGCTAGGTAAGGGGTCGTCAAGTTAGTAAGGGCGTGTATAGCATGAGAATACATCAATATGAGTTAGGCTGGTTCCATATTTCTCTATACCCCCCCAAGCAGAGGCTAGGGCTCTGGTGATTAGTTTCTCTGTTTGTAGCCAAGCCTGTCGATTGGCTTTAGGCCTCTTTTGCTCCTGCGTGGTACAGGAGTGGCTTCCCGGGGGGGGGGGGGGGGGGGGGGGGGGTTGGTGGGAGGGCCAGGCTGCGTTGTGGCAGTGGAGTGGGTCTGGCTGGTGTTTTGGCCACCGATGCATAGGTCGGCTGGGGTTGGGTCTTTGGTGGAGCCGAAGCTGGGGGTGGTAGTGGCGCCGGTTGCTGCGGATGAGGCGGACTTGCTGGACATGGCAGTGGGCGAGGATGGTGATCGTTGTGACTCGAGTCTGCAGTCGGTGGGGTCGTCGCGGTACTGGTCGGTGGCTGCGTAGGGGCTGGTTGCCAATCCTGTGTAGTGACGGGGGTTGGGGTGGTTGATCTGGTCGGTTGTCGAGTGACTGTGAACGGGTTGGGCGAGGTGGTGAAAGGATTAAATCGCCTGAGGTAGCGTCTGTTCCGTGTCGTGAGCCGTCCAGAGCCGTCGGTCCGTACTGCGTACTGGTGATATTGCAGTACTTCCACGACCGTGCCAGACTTGTCCCACTTCGTTGGGTGACGTCCAGTCTGATTTTGGATCATGACTGTGTCACCACAACGGAGTGGGGACAGACCTTGGGTGTGTTCGTCCCATCTGGCACGGCCGGTGACCTGGCGTCTGGACAGCGCATGTTCACGGAGGTCCAGTCTCGATGTCCAGTCCTGGTGCGGGCGGTAGGTGGCAGGGAGTCCAGGGAGGAGGTCTCTGGTGGCCCTTCCAAAGAGGCATTGTGCCGGGGACATGCCAGTGTCGGAGCTTGGTCCGTTTCGGTACTGTAGAAGCGCCAAGTGAAAGTCGTCTGATAGGGTGCCGCCTGGGCCTGTGTTGCCGGCGATCAGCCTCTTAGTGGTCTTCACCGCTGTCTCAGCCCGGCAATTTGCGTGGGGGTTGTAGGCGGAGGACGTTCTATGGTGTACACTCCATGAGGATAGGAAGTCCCTGGTGGTGTGGGAGGCAAACTCTGGGCCGCCATCAGAGGTGATGCTCTCTGGAATGCCATAGGTGGCAAAAGTATCTCGTAGGACTTGGCAGAGGCCCACTGCTCCGTTCGTGGATCTGGTGACAACCGGCCAGTTTGAGTACCGATCCACCAGCACGAGATACGCGAACCCTCTGTGGTGGAAGTAGTCCGCGCACATGTGCTGGAAGGGGTACTGAGGGTCGGCCGGTGTCGTTGATGGCATGGCAGGTTGGGACGGGGCGTTACCGTTGCAGGTGGCACAGTGTTGCCTGGTTGCGGTGATTTCCTTAGACATGCCTGGCCAGTAGAGTGATGTCTGTGCCCTTGCATACATGCTGGTTGTGCCTTGGTGAGCGGCATGGAGGGCGTCGAGGCATCTTTGGCGGAGTGCGAGTGGGATGATGATCCTTTCACCTTTCACGAGGACGCCGTCCGCATTTGTGATTGTATCAAGAATGGGGAAGTATTCCCTAATGATGGCAGGCATGTGGTGCCTTGCCTCGGGTGGACAGTCTTTGATGACTTCGGATAGCAGTCGTAGTGCCGGGTCAGCTACTGTGGCGACTTGGAGGGTTTCCCATGTGATGGGTATGTGATGGACGGCGGCACACAGGGCAGTGGCGAGTTCGTCAGCGTCCTCTGATGTGGTGGAGAGCGACGCGACGTGGCATTTCGGGATGCCTGATGGGTTCATCCTGGATGTGTCCGAGTGGTTGTCATCCTGGAGGTAGAGCTTCGCTGGAAGGCGGTCGCCAGATGGATGGCGGGACAGAGCGTCACTCGTGTGGTTCCGTATCCCAGGAATGTATATCATCTGGAACCTGTAAGGCAGTGTCTTTTCCTTCAGGTTTCTGAGGCGGGTGTTATGGATGTCCTCGAGTGAGCGATCCCCAAAGATTTTGAGTAGTGGCTTGTGGTCCACTGCAATCTGGAGATCACTGCACCCGAGGACGAAGTGACGTGCTTTCTCGAGGGCGTCTGCCACTGCAAGGGCCTCCCCCTCGATGGGGGCGTACCTGGACTCAGCGGAGTGCGTGAACCTCGAGCCGACCAGACCACTTTCCATCCCTCCCGGCAACAGAGGATCTCGCGGGATGGGCACTGGCAGTGTTTTTGAAACAGCCAGTACCCAATCCCGTCTTTGCTCCAATCTGTCGCCAGGCATGTGGGTCGACTCTTGTCGTAGATGGTAACTCCTTCAGCAATCTTTTGGCATATGGTGGTCTTGGAGAGGTCGAACGCGCGTTGTGTCTGCTCGTTCCATAGGAATGGGTTGGTGGGCTTCAAGAGGTCCCGGAACGGCTGCATCGTTGGGGCCATCGAGAAGGCGTACGCGACCTGGTTGACTAAGCCAAACCAGGCGCGTACGTCTGTGATGTTCTTGGGTGTAGGGAAGCCGGTGATGGCCTCCAGGTACTTCTGTGATGGTCCTACTTCAGATGGGGTGATGGTGAACCCGGCAAATTCCACCTCGTCCTGCGCAAAGTGGAACTTGCGCGGGTTCAGTGTTATCCCGTTCCGTGCGCAGATGTCTAACCATTCTGTGGCCTGGTGGTATGCTTCTTCGATAGACTCGCTCCAAATGAGGGCATCGTCGATACACTTCGTTTTTCGGCTAATGTGAGATACAATCGCATCGTACCGTGCCGTGTAGGCGTCCCCTGAGGCGATGTATCCCTGTGGGGCGGAGCAGTAGTGGTATCTGCCCCAGGGGGTAATAAAGGTGGTGAAATGTCGGTCTGCTGGTGAGAGGGCTACCGAGTGGTAGCCGTTCCAGGCGTCAAAGATGGTTTTCTTCGTGTTGCCTGGAACGGCTCTGGCCTGGTGGAAAGGGGAGGCGCAATGGTGTGTCTCTCTTGTGGCATGTTTGTTCAACTCCTGGAAGTTGATGGTCCACCTCAGGGACCCGTCCTTTTTGGTGCATATCACCATGCGGTGGCACCAAGTGTCCGGGGTCCCTAAGGGGACCTTCTCCAAAACTCCAAGGCGGACGTCACGGTCCAATCCAGCCTTAACCTCATCCTGCCAGTGGATGGGGACGGTGATGGGGGTGTGGCATGGTTTGGGGACGGCATTGGGGTCGATGCTCAATGAGAGCGGAGGTCCGGCCATCATAGGGAGGGGCTGATGCTCACAAATGTTGTGAGCTCGACGCATACGTCTGTAGTAGGTGTTGCTCAAGACGTGCCCTGTTCTCCGGTGTGGCTGGGTAGGGAAGGCCTGTGGGGCGGGGCGGGGGCGGTGATCTTGTAGGGCAAGAGCAAGGTCGTCTCGCCTGGTTGATCAGTGGGGTGTCATCGCTAGTCCGGGGTGGGTTGACTCCCGGTCGCCTCTCTGGGGGCATTGTAGCGCTACTTGGGGCTCTTGCAGCATCTCCATACGCCCTCTTTAAGGGTCTCTCTGCTGGTGGTGTCGGTTGAGTGGTCTGGGAGATCTGGGCAGCGTTGGGGCTGGGCCTGTTGTCTCGGGTGGACGATGATCCGGACGGGAAGTCTCTTGGGATCATGTCCAGGTCGGCCAGGGTGGCCATGCTTAAGTATATCTGGGATGCCTCAGGACTGAAGTATACAATCTGGCACGTTTCCTTGCCAGATGGGATTTTGAGACGCAGCAGAGCCGCCCCGAGGATGGGGAGGTTGTTTCCACTGGCTGACTTCATTGTCAGGTTGACAGGGATGAGGTCGTTTGGGCCAAGGTGCAGCTTGGACATGAGGTCCGGGCCGGCCAGGCAGCCGGTGTCCGCGAGTGCCGTGGTGCGTATGTGTCTGGACTCTTGGGGCAGTGTGTGGCCATGGTTCCTGAAGTCCTCTGCGTGGGAGGAGACTAGGATGGCGATCACGGGTTGCGAAGGAGAGTGTTTTTGTATCCAGGATGAGGTGTCACTCTGCCATGTTTGGTGGGGCAGGGTACCTTCTGACATTCCCTGAGCCATTTCGGAGAGGGCGGATTCATGTTCCGTTCGCTGCCAACATACTGAGGCTGTGTGGTGCTGCCTGCCACATGATGTGCAGGTGCTGCCGAAAGCCGGGCAATGGATCCGACGGTAGGCAGTCTTCTCTTGCTCGCCATGCCCGCGTTGGCCGCAGTAGGTGCACGGTCCTGATGGTTGTGCTGCCTGGGGTCTGGGCTTCCGTTGTTGGCGAGGTGGAGTGTTACCACGTCCCCTGGGTGGGTTGGGGAGTTCACGTTGAGATGGTGGGCGTTGTTGCCGCCTGTATTATGACGTCACGGCATCAGCACCGTGGTCGTCAAGGGCATGTGCATTGTTAGGGGTCGACATCGTCATGGCTGATTTCTTCCCCGCTGCTCTTACTTCAATGAAGCGGATGGTGTCCTCTACGCACATGTCCTGGTCAGGATGCTTGAGCAGATCTTCTTGGATCTCTGCATCCGCCAGGCCTATGCAGAGTTGGTCAGCCACCCGCTCCTCGCCCTGGTTCACCACTCCATCACAATCGGGGCACTTCTTCAAAAAGCGACATACCTCAGCTTGTCCCCGGAGGCGTGCAGCGAATGCTCGGATGGGTTCAGTACGGTCCTGTGTCATTCTTGATAAGGCTACGCGAGCCACCTTCGTGTTCTCGGCCGTCACTGCGAGGGATTTTATGGCTGCAAGTAAGTCCTTCTCTGTCATACCCTCAATTGGTAAGGGACAGACCGTATTTCTGGTGACATCGCGCCCGAGGTTAGAGTCGCAGCACTCTAGTAACTGTATGGTAAGGTCCTGACCTGTCAGTTGTACTGATGTAACGTATGATCGCCATCTCTGTAGAAAGTAGGTCCAGGCTTCCGTTGTTCCCCCTGATGTTAGTTCTGAACGCTTCACCGGAGCTGGTTTAGCTCTGGGGTTGGTCCGGTGGTTCATGGCGTGTGTGGTGAGGAGGACATGTGCCAGGGCGGTGTCTGTTCCTTCTGGGATCGCCCAGTCGCATCCATCGAATGGGCAGGGGATAGCCATGATGGGTGGGTGCGAGTTAAATAGAATTCGCTCTTCCTTTTACTCTCGAATTGTTGCTATCAGAGACTAGCTATCAGAGACTAGCTATCAGAGACTAGCAAAAAGACTTGTCCATGCATCGAAGGATAGCGCTGTACGCATTTGCCACTCAGACTGAACTGGATATAGAACGATGTTCATAGAATAGCAATGCATGGACAAGTGAGAAATGTGTAGAGAGCATGCGCTAGGTAAGGGGTCGTCAAGTTAGTAAGGGCGTGTATAGCATGAGAATACATCAATATGAGTTAGGCTGGTTCAATAGTTCTCTAAACTCAAGTGTGAATAATAGGGTGTCAGACCACAGAGCTTGCTGGTGTTGCTCTGGCAAGAAAGCTTCTGCTCTGTTTCTTACAAGTGTATATATGTACCCACAGATGTAGCTTGAAGGAAAGTTAACAGATGAGTCATATAATACAGCGTGAGCAAAATAAATGTAATATTAATGACATGATGCCGGGGATTAATTAGAACAAGGAACAAAACAACTAATGGATCACTAGCACAACTCTACTAGCACTAGCAGATGGAGTCCCGTAATATACTTAGTGGGGCTCACTTCCCTTCACTAAATACTTCTTCACTCATACATCACTCCAGCAAGTGTAGACCTGCCTCGTGCTGGAGGTGTCTGCTGCTGTGCATGTGCTGACCTTAAACCAGTGCCGAGTTGCAAGCTTCTGCTTGACATACCTCGCAGTTGTTCAAAATGTGGCCGTGTGCAGAGGAAAATGCTACTTCAGTTCAGGGCTCTATGTGGGCTCCACCCGATTGTGTGGAAGTCGTTTGCTTTTCACAATTAATTTCTATTATTATTGTTATAGCTAGCAAGATTGACTGCATGTGAGGTATAGGGGAGACGTTGTGGGAACTGCAACATGGCCCATTCATGTTACTTTACATATTGCTCCACCCTTTAACATTTGTAACTGCGTGCACTTACCAGCCTGCAGTATTGGGTACCACATGAATACCTGCCTACACCACTCATCATGAATGTGAAGTAGTTAATACTCTCTAGTAGACAGGGCCCAGCCAAGGAAAAACTGCCATTTTTTCTGTCAAGGTTTTCTCAGTGGTTCCATCATCTTGAACATATACCCTCTTGGGGGCCACCCTGAATTTTGCCTCAAATCCAAGATGGCCGCAAAATCCAAAATGACCGCCAAAATTACGGTATTCTTTCCCCCAAAATTAACTTTTTGTATTGAATATGGGATTTACATGGCACTGGAAGCAAATTTTTAGGTCTATAATACTTATTTGAGCTTTGTATCATAAAATATGCCAAGAAACCATAACAAATCATGTACCACATGTCTGGAAATCCATTCACCAACAAAATGAGCGATAGAAACAAGAAATCCAGAGATACTGTTCATTCGCAAGTATCCAAATCACTGTCTGTCTGTGAGTCAGATGAGTGGACTGCTCCAATACTACTGCCAGAAGAGGTAGGCCACAGCTCATCAACAATGTCACTTTCAGTAATCTCATCCTCTCCTGAGCTGTCAGCTCCTTTGTACTCACTATGGCTGTGTCTCAATTTTCTCTTCTTCTTTGGAAGCTGTTCCATGCCCCTCATATCTTCAATATCTGCATCAGCTTGGACTCACAGCATCAGTCTTGTAGTAATCGACCAGAAATCGAATGAGCTCTGTCTTGTTTGCTGAGTTTCTCAAAAATGAATCCCAATCTTTCCCCTTAGGCATACTCTGTTCAGAGCTTGTGATGCGAGTTCTTCTTCCAGGTGTACCACGCCGACGTTGAGCGAGTTCCTTCATTGTGGCTGTACTGTATGAATCAAATATGATTCCCAACTGCTGAGGTTTGGAGTCACATGCTGGCAAGCAAAATTTTAACAGCTTCTGCTCCAAGTTTGCTGAGCAGTAACAGATTTCACAGCAGCCATTCTGCCAATAAGCCAATTTCCCCGAAGTGGTGGTTTCTCAAGCACTGATTTAGACTCTTCTATAAGGTAGTTCTCAATGCTGCCTTTGAACCTTGTCTCAAATCTCTCTCTGGTGTGGCTAGAGCTAGTGGAACAGTAGTCAAGGGATATGAATGTACCTCATCTGGAGATATTACTTTTCCTACCAGTAAACCGAAGGCCTGACCGTCTTCTTTGAGGATATTAACAACTTTTAGGTCTTTTTTGGCCTTCTCCATCCTAGTTTTGATGTTGAGCCTGGTGAAAAAATTGACTCGCTCTTCCCCCATTGCTCAGAGTCTCAAGTCAACAAATTCTGCTCTCCAGCTTCCGTGGATGACATACAACATTACAATGGATTTCCACACCAGTCTTCATATGATGAGCAGGACAATTCAGGAAAGGGTTGAAGTATTTGTCAAGCCGAAATACTAGATTATGACCCATATTTTGATGCTGTGTTCTAGCCCCTATGGTGGTCTCCTTGTGGGCTGAGGAGGTGAGGATATTTAGCCTTTCCTTCAGCGTAGCTCTGAGCTTAGCCATGATATGACTGGTCTTGATGAATGTGTCTGTTGTGCTCTCATTGGTACTGTATCCACCTTGCATTGGAGCACCTCTGACCTTCACTTCTCGGTTGATTGTGGACTCAGTTATCAGATCCCCATGGATTGTAGAGAAGGGCTCACCAGACAATAATACGCCGAACCCATTTTGGGCTTCTTTGTTATTCACCTTGATGTCTTGGAATTTGACATGCTGGAATAAGGTATCTGGCATAGTTGATATTCCCAAAGGCGAAGCATTTTGGAATTAATGCCCGTTCTGCTGCTAGGTGTCTTTCGATGCATTTCTCCCTGACTGCACTTATTAGACTCAACATCGCTGAAATGTCCATGAGATATTCCACAATCATCTTTGCCTGTGTCCCTTCTGCTGATGTCAATGAAGAACAGATAACTTTGAACCCAGGCAATCGCAATAGTGATTCAAGATTTTCTGGACAAGGGTACTGTCTGAGATAGCAATTGCTTCTTTAATGTGCAGGTCAAAATTGGTACCGATATTGCTTGCCTTTATACGGTACCTAATTAAAGCCTCAAATGACTTCTGTAGTAATGGCGGCCCTCAATCGCTTGAAGCCACAGAACCTTCGGCTATAGCTCCAGCTTCCACCCACCAATCACTGAAACCCAGACAACCATACTTTTTGAACAGAATCTTGAGGTTCACCAAAATTCTGTGGAAGCCTCCCATGAGAGGTATGATTTTTTCATACTTTTCCTGATTGATCCACGAAATGATCAGAATCTTGGAGTTGATTGCCTCATCAGCATGGGCAAATATATGACCCAACTCAAAGTCATTTGCAATCTGCACTATCATATCCATGTACCACTTAATGACTTTGTCACCTGGTGGCAATGGAACTACAGGAAGATACTCTAGCTTGCATTTAGTAGTTGAGCAGTCAGTCGCACCTTTCATCAATGTTGTCCAAGAACCGACCGGGCCCAAGTACATCTTTTTCAACATCCAGAAAACAATTTTTTAGGCAGTTATCACCAATGGTACCAACCAAAACCCAGGCAATGTTCAATGTCATTGCGTCATCTAGCAACGGGGAGTTTTTGTAGTCATCATTGAAATTGGTGAATGATGGAGGGAGTGTCTTTTTTCTGGGGATTTTGAAGCCATAATCGGATATCTCTTGGTCAATGATATCGGACTGCACTGGTTTAGATGTTGAGCTGGTTGTGGTATCACTTAGATACCTAGCCTGGAATATAGTTCCAGTTGTGTGGTGAGTGGTATGTGTCCCAGTTAGTGTCTGTTGAGTTATCAAACGTTATATGCACACTGTGACCTTTTATGAAACCTGGAGGCAGCATCTTCTTGTGCTCCCTTGATACAGACTTCGCCCATTTGTTGTTCAAATGGCGGACATCGGTATAGGGTATTCCTACTCCACATCGATTTAGTAAAGTGGTTGCTTCTTTACTACTTGTGAGTCTATGTATTGTCAGACTCAGGGCAGTTCCTATTAGTGATCGCTCACCAATGACCATCTTTTCCCAACTCTGACTCAAAGCTGATATTTTCTCTGCTTGAGATGACATAGCCAAGGATATTTTTTGATTTCTTGGGATCTATCAACCAGCAAATAGCATTGTAGATGCAGCACAGTGGTTTGTGGTTATCAAGCATATCAATCAACTCTTGTGCTTCAAGGGGCCATTTAGCAGATTCCCTCTGTGAAATCTTACGAAGAATCAGTCTCGAGAACGTTTTGGTCAAGTCATCTTCTCGGAGTCCGTGGCCTTGAAGTGTCAAAAGATAGGCTTCTTGATCCTTGATAACTTTATTGTTAAATAACCGGAAAAACTGGTCTGACCCTAACTCATCTTTCCTGATGTCATGTGCAGAGGATTTTTTATGATCATAAGCATAGGTGAAGTTCATATAACATGTCTTGTGGTAGTAAAGATCAATTGTAAAACATCATAGGATGCTCAACTGAGTGATACATCCAAACGCTTGGCAGCAGCGTAGTACTGTTCTCCTGATCCTTGATGTTTAAGTCCATTTGACTTTTAATCTTTCTGAAAGCATTACCTTCTGAGCATCTCCCAAGGCCACCATTGTTATACTGTTTACTGTCAGCACTTGTCTCCAAATTACAGATAAAGCAGACACACTTCTTCTGTGTTGGAATCTACATGATTTGCTGTCTATTTAGTAGAGCAGCAGAGACCACCAAAAGAGGACGGTACCCAAACCAGCAGTACCACGTTTTCTCTTGTGGTCAGATTTAAAGACCCATCATTAGTGATTATGAAAATGCATGATGACATTGCTGGAATTGGGCATTTAGAGAAAATCCATTTTTTGTTCTCCCACCTCCTAGCATATTCCAAAGATGATGGTGACCATTTTGGCTAAATACAGGTGGTTCTGGGACTCATTTAGAAGATAAAATTATTGGAGAAAATGAAATAAACCAGTTACTCCTTTCTGAGTTTAAAAAAAATGCTCGAAATTTTAATATTTACCTCAATTAAATGACCAATTAAATGATCGTAAGTATACTATGTACCATTTTCTATTTGTATAACCTCTTCATTTTGTAAAGATCATTTTTATGAATTCCATGAGCCAACTTAGCTAGCAACATTTTTTTTTGTCTAGTCTACATCAGAGTCAGAGAGTATCATTGTAAAAGACAGAGCGAGTAAGAGGATTAGCACACAGTCCATCCTCTCCATCCACCGAGGCTTCGCAGATGCATGCTGCTGTGAATGGTTGGCCATTCTCCAAGCAAGAACACTCGTCTGCACAAGCATCTGGCCAACATTTACACATGGTATAATGCCATCAACATCAGGCTGAGCCCATGCAATTTCATAGGCCTTGGTCAATAATCCCATGTCAAAGAAGATGGGGATGTGCTGCTGCCCCAGTGAATTAACTGCTTCCTTCACTCTCTTTAGGGTTGTGTACACAGTACTTGGGTCCGTTGGTTTGACCATTAATTTTGAAAGCCACAGTTGAGAGAGAAGTCGAGATTTCTGACTCCATAGTTGCATGGAATGGGCCGCATGGAGGAACATTCATGGTACTTTGTTCATGAGATTTGTGGTGGAAGAGGCCACTCCATAGGCTAGTTCAACTGCCTTGCTTTTGCAACACCAGGTGAATTATTCTGCAGTTTAATGTCCTAGAGGACACTGGAGGTACAAATTTGGGTTCTGGTCTTTTTGAAGGTTTTATATACGGAAGAACTGTTGACAGGTCACCTCCTGAAACAATTTGTTGATTGCAGATATGGCATGCTGCAGATGTTTGAAACTGACGAATTTCTGTGTAGGACACACTGTAACCTAAATGGTACATGTACATGTCATCCACTAGTTGTCTAGAGCCGTAGTCATGGTGTAGGCGAGCAGCTAGACCCAGATGTTTAGGTGAGAGTACAGATGTTGCCAGGGTAACAATGTCACAGGCTACATGTATGTTCAGGCACTTGGCATTTGTTGGCTCAGCATCAGCTATATCAGCAGCCTCAGTATACAGCTTTTCACCGGTGAGCCATCCCAGAGCTCTGTAGAGGAAGGGATCCACAAACTCCTGTTGGGCTTCAGTGGACATCTCTGCAGAAGAGTAGGACTCGTCGTCTAACTTTTACACTTGGGAGAATCCTTTTCTCAGGATTCCCACAGCCTGGTGGACAATGCTTTCATCTGACAATAATGATGTCAGGTGTGTCTTCAAACTTGCCTCCTCTTCTTCTGCTACTTCCCTCAATACATGTGACAACAAATATGCCTTTTGCAAGGCATCTCCAACTGTTGTCTTCGAAGAACACACAAGATCAGACTTGCCAAGTTGGGGGACGAACGCAACATCTGGCCACTCTTTAACAAGTTGTCTTTTGAGATGCTGGATGTGTTGGACTCTGGATGGTCCACTCCCTCATCAACAAGGATCTCCAAGAAGCGCTTTCTCAGTGTGATCAGGAAGCTGCACTCAATGATGCAAACTCACTGATCAGTCTTCTCACTGAGGTTTTGTGTGCAGCTTTCTGTTGTGAGTTGCAGTCAGAGAGTGTTCACTGACGTACTTGATGTAGCAGGACTTTTGCCTATGGTAACGAGCCTCAATGGAAACCATATCGCCATTGGGTACACCTTAAAGTCTGGTTATCATGTCATCATCCTGCCGATCTTTTGAGCTTGAAGGACTCTGGTGTAAATGTTTGGGTTATTTTTCACAGATGACCATGGACCATGATGATCGGTGCTTTGATCACCACAGATGAAACAGCGGGACCTCCAGTCAAAGTTCACAACTGAAGCCTTCGATCATGTGACCCACAACCTGCACTACTACCACTGCCACCATAACCATAACCAAATCAGGGACAACAACTGCTTCTATAGCTCTACTGATGTGTACTTCGCTTACATATGTTGATCTGCAATCTCTATGATATCTGAATGCTATTTTCCAGAAATTATATCAGATTCTTGGGCCAAAAGTTTCAGACCAACCGAGTCATTCCTTTTTCTGCATGCTGAGAATAAAGACTGTAGCTTGGTCAGAACTGGAGTGACTGCTGTGTTCTTTGCTGAAAATTGTTTTGCACAAAATACACAGTTATTAGGGTTAATGGGATCCTCCTCCCTAGCTTTCTTGGCAACAGAGCTGTGTCGAATTCTACATCCATCTCGTCTGTTCAGTGCTGGTGGACTTGTCTAGACTACAGGTAGATCTTCCTGCAAGTACAATGTTGATCACCATCAATTTGCCAAATGATTAGGCCATGGTAGATTATGCTAAGCATAGTTTTGGGGGAAATGATGCTACTAAGCATCAAGAATAAGCAGGTAGCTAGACTATCTAAACTAGATTGGGGGAAATAATTAAACTTCAGCTTACCATATAATAGTAGCTATCAAAGTTTAGAGAGCATCACCTTCAGCTAACAGTAAGCTATACTGTAGACTTCCAATGTAAAAGTTTAGTGTGCATCACATGTTGTTAGCACTGTAACTACTAACCAAGGAATCAAGATCAAAGAACAGATCTTTTACATATCTTGTAGACAGTGTATGTTCTTGTAGACAGTGTATGTCAATTTTTAGAATCATTGACACACAACAAATAATTTGAAACACTGCATAGATAATGATATACACACACTACATAGATAATGATATACACACACTGCCATAGATAATGATATACACACACTACATAGATAATGATATACACACACTGCCATAGATAATGATATACACACACTGCATAGATAATAATATACACACACTGCATAGATAATGATATACACACACTGCATAGATAATGATATACACACACTACATAGATAATGATATACACACACTGTATAAATAATGATATACACACACTGCATAGATAATGATATACATACACTGCATAGATAATGATATACACACACTACATAGATAATGATATACACACACTGCCATAGATAATGATATACACACACTGCATAGATAATGATATACACACACTACATAGATAATGATATACACACACTGCATAGATAATGATAATACACACACTGCATAGATAATGATATACACACACTACATAGATAATGATATACACACATTGCCATAGATAATGATATACACACACTGCATAGATAATGATATACACACACTACATAGATAATGATATACACACACTGCATAGATAATGATATACACACACTGCATAGATAATGATATACACACACTGCATAGATAATGATATACACACACTGCATAGATAATGATATACACACACTGCATAGATAATGATATACACACACTGCATAGATAATGATATACACACACTGCATAGATAATGATATACACATAGATAATGATATACACACACTGCCATAGATAATGATATACACACACTGCCATAGATAATGATATGCACACACTGCATAGATAATGATATTCACACACTGCATAGATAATGATATTCAAACACTGCCATTAATGATTTCACGCACTGCCATAGATAATGATATTCACACACTGCCATAGATAATGATATTCACACACTGCCATAGATAATAATATTCACACTGCCATAGATAATAATATTCACACTGCCATAGATAATGATATTCACGCACTGCCATAGATAATGCCGTAGATAATAATAATTATTCACACTGCCGTAGATAATTATAGATAATTATATTCACGCATAGATAATGATACAGACGCCATAGAAAATATTCACACTGCCATAGATAATAATATTCACACTGCCATAGATAATGATATTCACGCATGCCATAGATAATGATATAGACTGCCATAGAAAATATTCACACTGCCATAGATAATGATACACACTGCCATAGATAATAATATTCACACTGCCATAGATAATGATATTCACGCATGCCATAGATAACGATACAGACTGCCATAGAAAATATTCACACTGCCATAGATAATGATATTCACGCACTGTCTCCTATATGACTATCAAACCTAACAACCCACTAACAAAATCATACAGAAAACTTGTGGTGGTCAAAGTTTCAAGTTCATGCTCTTGAGAGTTGCCACCCAGATCTACCTGCAGAGGAAAGGTTGATGAAAGCTTGTGCAGAACCATTCCTCCATAAATCCGATGTTCTTCCCTTTCTCCATCACAACTCTCTTGACTCTAGCTCTCCACTCCTCTTCTGACATGGGTAAGGTGGTGTGATTTATAATCAAGATGCCAGTATGTGTGTGCCTGTATGTGTGTGCTGGTTTTCTATAAACTTGCAGATAGCTTCCCATTTCCATCTGTGTAGGTTGCAATCCAGAAAGGGCAATGAACGGTCCACTTCAAGCTCGATAGTAAATTCAATGGATGGCAGGTTGTGTTCAGATGGTCCAACAACTCCTGTTCTCTCCCCTTTTATGCTATGCAGAAGTGTCATTCACATCTGTCTTATGAGTGCTGATCTCTCAAAGAATTCCATGTAAAGGTCGGCTACCACTGCAGATACTGGAGAGCCCATTGCTGCACCCTCTTTCTGCTTGAAATAGGTTGACTTTATGGCACAATTCCCAATAGTTCAGATATTGTCAGCAGTGCAGTACTGTCATACAAGTTCTCACTATAATAATCTTATCATAACTCTTTTTATCAATCATAGAAGTCTCAAAGATGAATGTTATAAAACATTGCCAATAATATATAATACCACAAGAATTTACACCGATGATGCAATCAATAATAACATGTTAAGTACTTCCTGTTCATAGTTGTGTACACCCCCTCATCCTCGCTCAAAGTTGTACACCCCCTCATCCTCGCTCAAAGTTGTACACCCCTCATCCTCGCTCAAAGTTGTACACCCCCTCATCCTCGCTCAAGCTTACAGTCATAGAGTTTACTTATAGTAGTCAGGCCGTGGCCTTCTTCAACTTAACCGACGTTTCTTGATGGTGTTCTTGAAGGTACAATTGAGAGCAAAGAAGGTGGTGGTGGAATAGAGGAATATTGGGTAGATTGAGTGGTATCTTTGAGTGGCTGTTTTCAGGCGTATCTTTGGTCAGAAACTGTCCCATCCAAACTGTCCACATGTCTGCACACAAGTTGACCTGATGGGACCACTTGGTAAGAAAGGAGTCCTGTAGTTTTAACAATTTTTCCTGGTAACCACTGTGGCGGTGCTTCGGAAAAGTTCTTTGAGTAGACTAAATCTGCAAGTGTGAAGGTACATAGAGGTTGAGTATCACCATGGCACAATTTCTGTTTTAACTGCTGTGCCTTGACCTTCTGAGATGTATCAGGATAGAGTGAATCCATCCTGGAGTGAAGATGTCATCCAATAAGTAGTTCTGCTGGGGGAACTCCTGTTGTTGTTCGAGGAGTATATCCTATATTTAGTATTGAAAGAGAGAAGAGCCTGAATTGACTCCTGTGGTTCTCTGCAACTTCAGTTTGAATGACTGAACTGCTCTTTCTGCTAGTCTGCTACATGAAGGATGATAATGTGTAGACGTTATGTGAAGATAGACATAAATTGTTTTAACTGCTGACTCATGAACAGTCAATTGTCGGTAATGACCTTTTGATGCCATGTGTGGAAAAGATAATTCCCAGTTTCTCAATCATCTTAGTAGCAGTAATGCTTTACACGAGCTCCACATCCATCCACTTGGAATGGGTATCCACCAAGACCAGATACATATCACCTAAATATGGGCCAGCAAAATTGAGATGAGGGTGGACTCCCAAGGGTGGATGGGTTTAGCTGCAGGTAATGGTTGACAGACATGACAACAACGCACTAGCTCTTCAATTTCAGCATCTATTTGCAGCCACCAGATGTAGCAGTGAGCTAAGCTTTTCATTTTGCTAGTCCCAGGATAGTTTGGTGTAACTAATTCAATCCCTGTCGATCCTGTGGCGGAACTATGACTCAATTTTCCCACAAAATGTAACCATCGATCACACCGAGTTCCCTGCTCCTGGAGAAGAAAGGTGAGAAGTCTTCTGTTGGTGCTTTTTCAGGCCAACCCAATAAGATGTAACATTTAACCTATTACAATGTTGGATACTTGCTGGACAACTCTAATGTGTGCAGCACTGACACATGTAGATGAGAGATGATCTACCAGATGCTCAAGGTCTGCTTTTGTGTCATCATCAGAAACAGTAACCTGTCCGGGAAGTCTGCTAAGTGCATCTGCATTGCAGAATTTCTTCCTGCTTTGTATTTAATATTGTATTGATATGCTGTGAGAGTCAGAGCCAATCTCTGAATGTGAGCAGATGCTAAGCTCAGGAATTGCTGGAACAAAAATGAGAGTGGATGATTGTCCGACTGAGTAGTGAAATTCCTGCCACAGAAGCAATTATGGAACTTCTTCACTCCTGAAAAGATTGCGAGTGCCTCCTTCTCCAGTTGAGAATAGCATTTTTCGGCTCAATTCAGTGTCCTGGAAGAATAGGTGATGGATCTTTTCAGTCCGTCCTCCATAACACGGGAAAGTACAGCCTCTATGCCTATGTGAAGCAAGAATGAGTGGCTCTATAATGAATTGGCCTGCAATGCACCTTTAGCCTTAGTCAATGCTTCATTCAGTTTGCAAGTCGTTAGTGGAACTGGCATTGTGGGTGCTGCCCTCTTTGCAAACTGGAAAGGAGAAATTATTCCTAAACTTTGTAACTTGTGTAACTCCATTTCAACTTTCTCCCCGAGTATAAATGGTACTGTACGAGGTTTGTGGAAACTGTGAGGAATTGACGAGCTCTATGCAGAGGCAAATATCATCATTTTTTCAACCGTATCAGCAATACAATCTCTAGCACCAGGTCACACATTACATGTTTAGTTAACACATCCAAGCAACCACACTGAGGCAGGTCTATGGGTAGGGGAGAGATAATGAGATAAAGCAATAAATATAATTATCACAGCATGTTCATGCGCCTGCATACATAAAGTTTAGGATACATAACTAGAGGAGTTCCTCACATTCTCTTCCCCTTATCCTGCGACATTCATGGCGGGTGGCTGGACTGCGAGAGGGCATCAGCACTCTGGTTGTCTCGGCCTCTCTTGTAGTGGAAGGTAAAGTTGTAGGGCTGCCATGCAGTAGTCGGCTATTACTTTCCTTCAAACATTCCATCCATCAAAGTCAGCGATGGTCCATCTGGATTGTGAAGGTCGACCAAGAAGATAGATGCAAAATGCTTCCACTCCAAGACGGATGGCTAAACACTCCTTTTCTACTGTAGCATAACATTCTTCACGAAAGGAGCTTGCGACTGAAATAGCCAACATGATGTTCTTCACCGTTGCTGTCCTCTTGGCTCAACATCGCCCACACATCTTTATTGAAAGCATCTGTTTGTAGCAGAAAGGACATGTTGAAGTCTGGACTCCTGAGTATTGGCTCAGAATACATTTGTTGCTTTAACATTGTGAAGGCCTCCTTGCAAGCTGGTGTCCATTTCAGTTGGTTTGGTGCACTGTTGCAAGTGAGGTCGGATAGAGGCTATGGTAGCAAAGTCCTGGATAAATTTCCTGTAATAGCCAGTCAACTCCAAAAATCCTCGAACTTTTTTCTTGGTCTGGGGTATTGGGAAAGAATGGCCTCAAGCTTTGTTGCCTCTGGTGCTAATAGACCATTTCCCACAAAATGTCCAAGAGAATACACATCGTTCCATTCCAAATTGGCAATTCTGAATCTTCACATTGGGGTGAGCGACACTCCATCGCTGTAGGACTTGGTGTAAGTGGGAAATGTGTTCTCCCGAGGTGATAACCACATCATGGAGATAAGCTGCAGTGAACCATACATTGCCCTATCCATTAGGCATTGGAAAGTGGCAGGTGCTCCTTAGAGGCCGAAAGGCATGACCTTGAATTGATAGAGACCAAATGGCATTGCAAAGGCACTTTTGGCTCAAGCTCTCTCTGTCAATTGCACTTGCCAATATCCCTTTGTCAGGTCCAAAGTAGTGATATTCTTGGCTTGTCCTAAGTCTATCAGGTCATCTATGCAGGGCATAGGGTAGGCATCTGCTTCAGAAATGCTGTTCCGTCTTCGGTAATCATCACAAAATCTCATAGTGTCATCTTTCTTCTGCAACAGGACAATGGGGAAAGACCATTCACTATTTGAGCACTCAATGATTCTATTCTCCATCATTTCAGTAATTACTTTTTCACGATCTCTTGATATGTCTGGGGTAGGTATGGAGGCAACCTGACTGGAGGAGCAGAGCCAGTGTTGATGCAACTCAGGCCCTGTCTGTCCTGCTGGTGTGTCACATATGATGCCAGCAAACTTTTGTTGTAGCAGGCTCAAGTCCAGATCACCAATTTGGGGTCCTGGCCTTGCGGCTCCATCCTCTCACCACAAAATTAGGTCATCGCTAGAATCCACCTCCTCACCCTGCTCACAAGGCCACAAACTTGGTGTAGTGGATACATTCCACTTGCAGAGCAAGTTGAGAAATGTTCTGCGTCTCTTTTGATGGTTCAACATATCAATTTCATAAGTTATCGGAGATTTTCACAGGGTATGGTCCCTGCCATTTTTTACAGAAGCTTGTTGATTCTAAGTGGCAGCAAAACTAGCACATGATCTCCTACTACAAACTGATGCTCGCTGGCATTTTGGTCATACCAGCTTTTCTGGACCTGCTGTGCTTTGGCAAAGTTCTCCCTTGTGAGCTCTGACATCTTGGCTAGTCTCTCCTCTACGTAGGATACAACATTTTCGCTGGACTTCCTGCTAGATTCCCACTCCTCCTTCAGGATATCAAGAGGGCCCCATACTTCCCTCCCATAAACCAATTCAAAAGGAGAGAACCCAGTTGAGGCTTGAGGTACTTCCTGGTATGTGAATAAATTGTATGGGATGAGGTGTCCCAATCTTTAGGGACAGCCTTGCATAACATGTGGCCTTCAAAGTTTGATTATCGACCCATCCATCTGGGGGTGGTAAGGGTTTGGTTGTGTGATTTGGGTGGATATTCAGTAGATGGTAGAGCTCTGCCAGCAGCCTAGATGTGAAATTTGCTCCCTGATCTGTTAAGATTTCCCTGGGAACCCCAACTCTAGTGAAAATCAGTACTCACAAGCTCGGCGTCATTAACCATAGGGGAATAGCCTCAGGGTATCTGGTGGCATAATCATAGATAACTAATATGTACCTGTTCCCTGCTGCGAGGTAGAGGCCAGACAATGTCCATAGCTCATTGAAATGGCTCCTCGATGATCGGTAGTGGGCCCATTGGAGCAGGAATCCTATTCCCCGCCGAAGTTTTTCTGGCATTCTTGACATGTTTGGCAGAGCTCCTTCACATCTTTAAACACAGCCAGTGGAATCACTGCAGTACTCGCTCAACTGTCTTCTCTGACCCATGTGTCCAGCCATAGAATCTCATGGGCCAGTTTCAGCACTACCTTATGGCACTGCACTGGCAACACAAGCTGGTTGGTGTCCCTCTCCTCCCTGGTGTGGGATCCAACGTCGGTATAGCCCATTCTCTTTGTACACTCCTGATTTGTTGCCAAGGACTTCTTCCCGTGCATCTTCTCAGATCATTGCAAGGCATCTTCCTGTTGTAGCTGTTGGAGCACGCTTGTTGCCATGTCCAGAGGGTGTTTTTTTGTTGCTTGACCAAACTGCTGCCTTTGGCATCGTTTTTCACTCATGGATATTGTGGGCCAACTAGAGACTTCCTGAAAAATTCCTGGATCAAATCTTGAGCCATCTCCTCCTCATTTGGCTCCATTTCTTTTGATTTCATTTCCTCCTGTACAGCTGGTGCCACTGGCTTTGGTTCTGCCACATCTTTCTGCTCTTTTTGTGCTTGTTCTCGACTTCTTTCTCGATCTGCTTCTTTCTCCCTCGAATAATTGCTGTGAAGGCATCATGCTCCTTCACTGGGGCCCGGGCTGGGTAAACTGCATGGTCATCCTGTAGCATTTCGATCAGGTTCATCGCATCTCGTCCGAGTAGCACGAAGACTGGCAAGTTCCTTGACATCGCTGCTTCTACTTTATGGTTAGATCCTCCAATACCAACCTCAACTCTTGCTGGAGGGTAGATCTTGGTGTCTCCATGTGCATACTGTATTGGACTGTTTTTGGTTTCTGTGAAATATACTCCTTCCAAACCATAGTCCTGGCACAGCCAGTGTCAAGAATAATGTTCTTCACAGCCATCCCATCTTCAGTTCCAGACGTTGCTATCCGAGAGGGTCTAGGCCGTGTCTTTGTTGATGCTGCTCATTCATGTAGACAACATCACTGAAATGGACTGCTCTCTCAGGTAATCAGGAGCATAATGTCCAAACTCTTTGACAGTGGAAAAATGTACTTTGGATTGAGTCATCCCTGGTTCACCACCAAGATAATACCTCACTGTAGTGGATGGCCGACTTGGGCAAGCCATAGAATAGTGTCTAAATTCTTGGCAATTAAAGCAATGCACTTTGCTTCTGTCTTTGTTTCCAATCGAACCTTGGCCTGGTGATCTCTTGTCTTCCAGGCCCACTGTATTCCTGTTTTGCTGGCCTGGAATATTCCATGTTCTCTCACCCTGTCTGCCATGGCCCATGGCTGCTCTGCTATCCTGTCTCACAATATTGACATTGATTAGCCACCTTGGCTGGGTGCCACTTATCCGTCTTGTTATCATCCTTTGACACCTCTTCCATTTGTTTCCACACAAGAAAGTAATCATCTGCCAGCTGACCTGCCTCTGTAGATCTCTCTGGGTAGCTGCCCTGTAAGTTGCTCCAAGGCGACTTGGTCCAACACATCTTATAGAGCCCTATAGTCCTTCATCCACTTGTTTAGAAGGTCTGTGGGTAGAGGAGAGATAATGAGATAAAGCAATCAATATAATTATCACAGTTGATTGCTTTATCTCATTATCTCTTCCCTACCCACAGACCTCAGTGTGGTTGCTTGGTGTTGGACCTGTTGTGAGGATAGATGGTTGCGGTTGAATATTTGCCTCTGCATAGAGACGCAGATAAATTAGGCTGACCCACAGACACCACCTGTATATGATAAAATCAATTCTATGGCAGTGCTGCTAGGTTGAAGAGGGGCAGCAACTAGTAGTTTGGGTGTGTTGGCAGGTCGAATGGCTTGATGATCGAAACTGATGCTCCAATTCTATTCATAGTGTTCAGTGCAATATTGAGTACAATAAGGTCAGAGCATTGTTTATCCCTTACCATAAACATAAATGTGCTTCACCTTGCACCTCTGCACTGCCATTTTCATTGGCATCCACATAATGTGTCATTTTTGATTTCTTTGGTGACTTGGCACTTGCCTTGCAAACTCGTGCTACTGTATATGCCATTTTTGCTTGCAGTTCCAACACACCAGTATCTCTGAACTTGCAGTCCCAACACACCAGTATCTCTGAACTTGCAGTTCCAACACACCAGTAATGGTATCTCTGAACTTGCAGTTCCAACACACCAGTATCTCTGAACTTGCAGTTCCAACACACCAGTATCTCTGAACTTGCAGTTCCAACACACCAGTATCTCTGAACTTGCAGTTCCAACACCAGTATCTCTGAACTTGCAGTTCCAACACACCAGTACCTCTGAACTTGCAGCTCCAACACACCAGTTTCTCTGAACTTGCAGTTCCAACACACCAGTATCTCTGAACTTGCAGTTCCAACACACCAGTATCTCTGAACTTGCAGTTCCAACACACCAGTATCTCTGAACTTGCAGTTCCAACACACCAGTATCTCTGAACTTGCAGTTCCAACACACCAGTATCTCTGAACTTGCAGTTCCAACACACCAGTATCTCTGAACTTGCAGTTCCAACACCAGTATCTCTGAACTTGCAGTTCCAACACACCAGTATCACTGAACTTGCAGTTCCGACACCAGTATCTCTGAACTTGCAGTTCCAACACCAGTATCTCTGAACTTGCAGTTCCAGCACACCAGTATCTCTGAACTTGCAGTTCCGACACCAGTATCTCTGAACTTGCAGTTCCAACACACCAGTATCTCTGAACTTGCAGTTCCAACACACCAGTATCTCTGAACTTGCAGTTCCAACACACCAGTATCTCTGAACTTGCAGTTCCGACACACCAATATCTCTGAACTTGCAGCTCCAACACACCAGTATCTCTGAACTTGCAGTTCCAACACACCAGTATCTCTGAACTTGCAGTTCCAACACCAGTATCTCTGAACTTGCAGCTCAAACACACCAGTATCTCTGAACTTGCAGTTCCGACACACCAGTATCTCTGAACTTGCAGACAGGACGAGTTGGGGCTCTCCACATCTCTAGTATAATGTTGTTGGCACCTTTCTTTGGAGTTTTGGCTCCACGAAACTGATAGTGGATTCCACTGCCACCTGCAGGCATGGTTTGGTGGTTGCCTTCTGACTCCTGAGATGCTTGGAAGTCGGGTGAGGGAGTAGACTTTATCATACATAAGTCCTCTAAGCAAGAATTTCCTCAATTCTAATACCACACACCAACTGATTTAATGAGCATCTCCTCCTTCAGAGGCATTCGATAGGCATAGTATTCAATCAACTGTTGTAGAGAAGACAGTTAGCTACAGACTCCCCAGCATTCCAAATGCAAGTTTCGAACTTGTACCTTTGTACAATAATAGATGGCTTCAGTAAGATCAAACATTTCTTTCATTTCATCCTCATCGACATTATTAGCTACAAAATAGTAACGTTCTTTGGTGTGGAGGACTGGACCAGACTGGCGAGTCTTAATCTTAGACGCCAATTTTCTTTTTGAAGTCTCAAAGATGAATGTTATAAAACATGGCCAATAGTCACATATAATGCCACAAGAATTTACACCTATGATGCAATCAATAATAACATACATACTTCCAATCCTTATAATTATACTCACCTTTTATCAACATTCCAAAAATGACTTCCACTGCCTCGTATGAGGTAGTGGAAGTCATTGGTAAAAAGGGAGATGACAAGACACTTATCCCATGACAAACATTCCCCTTGAATAAGCTCGATAAGATGCCCAGAATCGTTGACTCGTGTACTCGTAATTGCCAGCTGATACTAATTTTCCTTCTGTAATAATGAATATATAGTGGAGTGCAAAGTGGATTCATAATTTCTGGTGATCAAGTAGAGTTGACCACTACTTTTCTACATCATTAGGAACTTCAATTTTGAAGATAAGTTTCATATGGTTTAACTAGAAGATCATGTAATTTAGCTAAGATGATCATTATGCCTGGCACAGTGGCTACACCACTTCCTTAATAAGCTTTCCATCACCAATTTATTAGTTGATAATTGGTGCATATTTGGTGCATATGCATCTGCCTCTGGATAATAATTATCATCTCTGTAATGAAAATAATCGTACTATCATCCCTCACAAATTGGCTTCTAGGCTTGTTCCAGTGCATTATTACAAAATTAAACTCAAAGGCACTGGCCCTATCCAAGAATTTAATTAAGTGGCTGGGCATATAGGGGGGAAAATGGGTAAACTTTTCTAGAAAGGAACACATTGTCATGTGTGCAGGCAGCAATAGCAACAAGACATGCATATGCTGATATGTGTGGAGTGTGCAGTCTTCCACAGCTATAATATTATATATTATATATACAGAAATTGAAACAAGAAGAAAAAAACAAGTACCTATAATTAGATTGCACACATTTCAACCACAATAGTTTGATGATCCTTACCTCATGTAAACCAATAAATATTTAAAAGAAGCACAATATTGATTTTTGGTAAGGGGTCATCTTACTGGCTGTGGCCTACATGGATATAGTCTCATTTCCAACAGGTCAAACCAATGTAGTTGATTTCCACACTGTAACATAGAGACAAGACATGGATCTTGTGCACTCATGTGTGTTGCCACTGGGTATAAATGTGATGCACTGTGCTCATTTCTTCTCAGTTTCCCTGATGAAGACTAAAGCGTTAGGAAACTTCGTGTTCACAAATAAAATTAAAATAATATTAAAAATATTTAAAAAAGCTAAATATACAGTCCATCTATATTCAGGGCATTAGTGAAACTAAAATGCAAATGTGTGGTCAAAGTGGAGAATTATTAATTCTTCTATATATCTTTGCTCAATGTGTAGGGTCTAGCTAGCAAATATATATTTATTAGCAGTAGCGAGGTACACTATTATCACTTACAGACAGCACAGAACAGCTACCTTATGTATCTGTGCAACTAATGCTCCAGTTTTGGTTAAAATACTGCAAGGTTTATTTTAAGATTGTGTAGAAGACGTTTCATTTCTTAGAGTGAAACTGTCAGAAGATTCAAATGCTAGGAGGAGAGTTAGTAAATTGAATCTATAAAATAAACAGAGACATTCCATTTTCAACGATAATGCAACAGACATTCTCAGCAGTGATACTCAGATTCACATCTGAAACTAATAGGAAACAAGCACACAGATTGTATAAATGCGGCTTCACAACATAAGTCATGTCCATGGCAACCAAGGTGATGGCAGCAGTCCCCACATACCCACCACCAGCAGTAACATTTATAGCCGCACATACTAAGACATTCTCGGTCTGGACATGGAGGACATTCTTTGAAGCAGCTGCCATCTTTTTCAACATTTCTGGACTTCCTGACAAGATTGTTACTTGCTGGAGCGGACAAAAGTAGTCCTTCCAATGTCTGTGCTATCAAGTAGAAGGGTAGAATTGAAGGATACTTTGTCCCGGTGTAGTTCAAGTCTCTGCCTAGTTTATATGCAGATTGTATGATAAAGGATGTGGTACGTTTTGAAATAAATGATTCAACAGATCTCTTCAATTGTGTAGAATGATAACCTGATGGAAGAGAATCAAGAAATATTACATTCTGTTTGCTAGCTGGTTGATTCCTCATTCCCTCCTGAAGGTAACTTGGGATGTAGTAATCTTTATAGCCTTGCTCTGTTTTATGCTGAATGAACAAGTCGGTGTGGATAGTTATCCAGCGTTGCTGTTCAGTTGCATCACATATCATTAGCAGTTGCTCACCCTGAAGATCTGTTATGCTTACTCTGGATATAGTTGAGTTAAAAATAATCCCTTCTTGGTCAGAAAACTTGTAAACACCATAAGCAACGTCCTGATTCATTTCCAATTTGTCAAAACATGAAACTGTAAATTCCAAATTAATGAATACTAGCAAAGCTTTGGTCAGGAATGAAGACATTTTGGTTTATGAACGAGAACTTGACTTGGCTAGCTCGATCAGCTTCTAGAAAATTATCGCTATAACTAACAGACCCAGCTACCTGCATTAGCTGTAAATACTAGTTTTCTAAAGAACACGACTCTTTTTACATTCTGATATCTAAGCATCTACCTGCCAACGAGCGGGACGAGCCCAATGAGTCGACGAAGCGCAAATACATGTATCGCAAGAAATCCTACTCTTGGGTGCGGTCCGTTGCGACGCTAACGTCGCAACCTCCCGAGCTAATCATGTAAAAAAACAGTGTACCCATACAGTATAAAATGTAAGTGCTAATTGTACCTACAAGAGTATTACACTACTCAAGAATCTTAATTTGGGAAGATACGTAGTAGCTATATATATATATGGATGAGAAAAATGCTCATTATAGTTCAATGACAGACAAGGTTGTAGGTGCATGGATGCACGAATTGTGTTTGTGCAAAAGAGATCATTGCCATGCACAAAATGCCTTGTAAACTATGTGGTGCATTTTTCTTGAAGACATTGTACACAATAACATTTTTGGTTGTTTCTTCTTCATGACCGACTCACTCCTGCACAGAAATCAGTCATTTTCTGCTGCAGTAGTCCTTACTAGCTTTGTGTCAGTCCACATGCACCAAGTATTGGGCAGTTCACTTATATCACAACTTAAAGCTTCATAGCTATGAACATCATTAAAACAACATTAAAAAAAAAAAATGGCATCAATTATCACATGGCCAGTTGAGCTAAATATTGATGCATTGCTTCCACTCTGCACTGTCACTTGATAGCTTGATCATCTCTGAATAAAGTATGGCCATGACTTCACCTAGCCTGCTGCTAGTCTTTGCCTTCAGTCAAGTCTTTAAAAAAATATGGTCTTAGGCAAATTAGCCCAGAGTTTGTAACTACTACCAGATTGATATATAGTGTACATCTGGTTGAGGCGACAACATCTGCTCGCAGTAATTTCATTACAAAAGTTGTAATAACCTTATAATCAACTTCAAATTGAATTAACTCGATGTTTCGACTGGATGCTCTAGTCTTCATCAGGAATAATGACAAGATGCTCTAGCCTCCACCAGGAATAATGACTAGATGCTCTAGCCTCCACCAGGAATAATGACTAGATGCTCTAGCCTCCATCTAGATGCTCCAGGAATAATGACTAGATGCTCTAGCCTCCATCAGGAATAATGACTAGATGCTCTAGCCTCCACCAGGAATAATGACTAGATGCTCTAGCCTCCATCAGGAATAATGACTAGATGCTCTAGGAATAATGACTAGATGCTCTAGTCTCCATCAGGAATAATGACTAGATGCTCTAGCCTCCATCAGGAATAATGACTAGATGCTCTAGCCTCCATCAGGAATAATGACTAGATGCTCTAAGGAATAATGACTAGATGCTCTAGCCTTCGTCAGGAATAATGACTAGATGCTCTAGCCTCCATCAGGAATAATGACTATATGCTCTAGCCTTCATCGGGAATAACGACTAGATGCTCTAGCCTTCATCGGGAATAATGACTAGATGCTCTAGCCTTCATCGGGAATAATGACTAGATGTTCTAGCCTTCATCAAGAATAATGATTTGGATGCTCTAGCCTTCATCAGGAATAATGACTAGCTGCTCTAGCCTTCATCAGGAATAATGACTAGCCTTCATCAGGAATAATGACTAGCCTTCATCAGGAATAATGACTAGATGCTCCAGCCTTCATCAGGAATAATGACTAGCCTTCATCAGGAATAATGACTAGCCTTCATCAGGAATAGTGACTAGATGCTCTAGCCTTCATCAGGAATAGATGTTGTTTTTGCTATCAATCTGTTTTTGCTATCAATCATCAGATGGAATATGTCAATACGTACATAAATTAACAATGGTGTCATCTTTCACTCCAATGGTATTTCTTCTATGGTGCAAAATTAGACAATAATGCGCCACAACGCATCTCTATCTATAGCAAATCTTCTGTTTCTCTTTCTTTGTTATCCCTGACTGATCCATTCAGGGGGGACAATACCATTTTCTCCAACTGGGTATTTTTCTGCACCATACTTCTTTAACATGTCAGCTACATTTTGATCTTGCACTTTCTTCGAAGCTTTTAGCTTTTTACCACTAGCATGCTTAGCTGATTTAATATGTTGAAGCAATACACTCTTTTTAACATATATAGGCTCTCTGCACTCACAAAATATTTTTCTTGATACCACAGAGAGATATTCGTTGGAAAATTCTTTGATCCTTGTTGAAGGGAGAACAGAGGGCTCAGTAGCCACACCACCCTTACCCCGCTTCAAGCCAGTGGGAGGATTGGTGTATAATTTCCTCTTTCTTGACAGATCTGTTGGTGCAAGCTTACTCAAAAGACTGGGAACATCAATGGTAACACTACTGCTGGTGTTTGGTGTAACAGGAGCTTCAGGCTCAGAAAAACTATCACTTGCCATTTTTCAGTCCTTTTGGAGTGAGCTAGATGAGTCACATGTCAGACTAGTCTAGTTAGTCACATTGTCAGACTAGTCACATGAGTTAGTGGTCTAGTCATGCACCTACATACAGGTAATTGCCTGACCATAAACCACAACCCCTACGGAGACCACGCCCATATCACGTGGTCGCACCATTATTAGTCTCGTGGTCAGCCTGCTCATAGTTGTCGGCTACTGCGACTGTGTAACGTGTGAAACTACCACTCATCAGCCAATGAATTTTCACTTTCCTAGTTCTTTTGGTAATAAGGGAGAAAGCCAGTGATTCTGTTATTGCTCAAAGGTAAATGAGAGGAACTTGCTGCCTAGTGGACTATAGCTTTTATTACCAAAGGCTACACTAACTGGAAGGATGCTCGTGCTGTATATAGCTAAATTTAATTTTTATATCTCGTACCATTTCTATCTTACCATTGTAGAAGCTCCATTTTTCTAAGTATCATCAAGATGTTGAATGTCAAAAATTCAAGTTCAGTCATTGTAATGTATTTTATTAAATTGTGTATGTATATATAATTATATATACATTATCACTTAGCATAGTTAGCACACAGCTATATACTTGCTAAGTGATCATAGGTACATTTTGCATTGGTAAGGCAAATATATAGTGCAGGGGGCCTGGCCATGCCCAATTTTGTATAACCATACCCTGTACCTTTCCCACTTATATAGACTACATTTTGTGTGCATAGATATCTGCTGTATAAAAATTATCCAGTCTGCTTTTTTTCCCATTAAAAAAAAAAATCCTGCTTGGAATCAGTAAAAATTCTGCCTATAATGCTGGCATTATTCTCAATGCGTCAGCACACCTAAAATGCTCAAAAAAATGCTAGCATAATTTATTGAGCCATGAAACAGTTTTTAGTACCAAAAGAGAGCACACAGAGTGAGCTATTTTAAAAGATATATATCAAGTCCATAAAGTGAAATGTGCAGAATCTATGAAACTCAAAGTCGGAATAACAAGTTTTTATAACAATTTGCAAAAAATGGTATCGGCACCCCTTCAGAACCACAATGATGGGGCCCAAACAGTATAGAGTAGCTAAGTGAAACACCCATGCACCCAGGGATATTACAATGGAGCTTATTTTTAACTCTGAAGATTTCTAATACACAAACCTAGTCCACTAAAAAAATTGTTTGAAGAAGTCCATGTGTGAAGAAGTCCATGTGGCAGCAATATCACATGCAACTGAATCATACTTAGATTGTTTGTCTAGAAATGGCATATAGTGTAGATGCAGTCAGTGCTTACTCACTGTTACCTCTCATATTGATGCAATACTTACTCACTGTTATCTATCCTTAGCTCACTCAGTAGTGGGTTTGGTTTCAGGCACCGTTTCGTGCTTTTAGGGACATTAAAATAGTTTGTTGAATCGTCAAAAATATCTTCATCGATTTTTGACGCAACAAAGATAAGAAAATACTGGTTCATTAGTCTCGATGACTGAAAGATTATGGAGATCCTTGATTTTTTACCAGTTCTGTGTTTAAGATGGCAGCCACAAGTTGTAAACCACAAATGTAACCACAAATATTAATATGATTACACATTATGGTAAGTGTAGTGTGTATATCAACACAAGAACTTATTTTATCTTACAGGATAAATAGTACAATTATTAGGCTGTCAGAGAGGAAGAGTCAGTGTGGAGGCCATTATTACTTGATATGAGTCTAGTCCACAAAGTTGTGGCAGGCCTCAAATCCAGTCAGAGAGATGCACTTTGCAGTCTTTGCAAATAATTCTGTTCTTGCACCAAAAACCCAGTGAGGAAGATTATTTTGTTTCACAATAATTATGTTTACTCTTCTTGGCCACTGGCTTGGACTACGATTCGGGTTCCTATTCAGGCGATGCAGACGTTGATGTTATTGGGACCAGTTATGACCAGCTCGCTGCTGGGAGGAGTAACTTCCAACTAGCTCGTTGGCCACTTCTAGTTGGAACTTCAAATCTCGCTTCTTGTTCCCAGCGTCCTTGTGCTCAAGTGGATGAATTCAGCACATAGCTGTTGAGTAGTGCACACTCAAGGAGGTAGCGAACATCTTCTTCCACCACTTTCATGTAGGCCTTCCTGTGTTGTAATAGTTTAGTAACTAGTCACCTCTTCTACCACCCTCAAGGAGACGACTGACTTTCTCTTGTGTACCATCTACTTTCTTTTTCTCCACCTGAGCAGGTGGTATATATAGCTGGATGGAACATGGAGAGAAAATGATTATTCGGTTGTCCATCCACACCGATGCAAAGAGAGGCCCATTTGATCGATTGTCATAGAGGACCCACAGTAGGCCCAACACCCTTCCCAGTATACAGGTCCATGCAGTTTGCTGACCTAGCCAGTCATCTTTGAGTCAGCAAGAACAAATCTATTATTGCCTCTAGTTTGGTTGGCTTGTCTTTCATGTAATGCTTTAGCAAGCTTCCCTTTAAAATGGCTTGGGCATCATGGCTTCCTCAATACCACCATCGTGCTGAGGAAAATTTAGGCAGTATATAACAGGTCAAGCAAGGGCCACACTTTGAAAAGGCAGTCATGGTCAGGATGGGAAGGAGGTGCTGAAAACTGCATCAGCAAGATGAAAAAGCCAGAATATTTGGGAAAATCTGCCCCGAGACATAATACAGCTAATTCCAGGGGTCTCCATATGAACATAAAAAATATAACCAATACGTGTATATTGTAGAACACCTCGTGATGCCACAGCATGCCCTGAAATGCCTTCACTTCATCCTCAGACCAAGGACGAGGTCGTGCAGTAATAACACACGTATCTGCATAGAAGTTTGTTTCTCTCAGAGATCCCACACATCATCAGTGAAGAACCCAAAGAACTGACTAAAGGTAGAGGAAGTTGTGTAACTTCAGGAGAGGTAGGGCCAGGGTTCAAGGTATAACTGTGTGGGTGGCTTCTTTCTTTTTTCCAGTTGCCAACGTTACTGGATAGGCCAATGAACTATCCAAGGTTCCCAAACAACACTAGGTGCAGAAGATACAGAACACCTACCAGGTGTAGAAGTTCAGAAAAGCTACCAGGAATGGAAGCTCAGAACAGCTATATACCAGGAGTAGGAGCTCAGAACCGCTACCAGGAATAGAAGCTCAGAACAGCTACCAGGAGTAGGCAATCCTCTTCGACCACCTCATGAACTAGCCAAGGTTCGCTACAGAACAGCTACCAGGAGTAGGAGCTCAGAACAGCTACCAGGAGTAGGCAATCCTCTTCGACCACCTCATGAACTAGCCAAGGTTCGCTACAGAACAGCTACCAGGAGTAGGAGCTCAGAACAGCTACCAGGAGTAGGCAATCCTCTTCGACCACCTCATGAACTAGCCAAGGTTCGCTACAGAACAGCTACCAGGAGTAGGAGCTCAGAACAGCTACCAGGAGTAGGCAATCCTCTTCGACCACCTCATGAACTAGCCAAGGTTCGCTACAGAACAGCTACCAGGAGTAGGAGCTCAGAACAGCTACCAGGAGTAGGCAATCCTCTTCGACCACCTCATGAACTAGCCAAGGTTCGCTACAGAACAGCTACCAGGAGTAGGAGCTCAGAACAGCTACCAGGTGTAGGCAATCCGCGACCACCTGACTACATCACTGGCAACCACCTCGTTGACTGTCAATAGTAGAAAGGAGAGACTGCAATGTGAAGTAGTTGATGCAACTCGACATCCTCAACTGTGCTGAGGGAAATTATGCCATTGTGTGTCTCTAGTGAGAGTGGTGGCAGAGGGGCAAGTGTTTGAGCACTGCATACTATGCATTACTACATCTCTTGTTTGTTGACTAGTGCACACAGTACTACTTACCAAACTCACACAAGTACTAGAAGGCAGATGTAGGAATGAGAGCAACTGGAGAAGTACTGACTGGGGAAGGAGGAATGACTGAACAGAGAGCAGCTATGGAGGGAGGTGTGGCTAGGGAGCGGAAGTAGCCACAATTGGAGGAGGACTCTCATTGGTCTCATCACACACAAACCTGGTATATATTGTATATGCTGAATTTTGAATATTCACAACTTAAATTTTAATTCACCACCAAATTTACACTTCAATTTTGAAGGGGAAAATGTAAACAAATGATCTTTTGTGCTTGGAGAATAACACACTAATATTGCAGCATGTATATATACTTGCAAAAAACCCTGGAAAGCCTTCTGGTTCACATCTTCCTCATCAGAAGACAATCTCAGCATGTGGTAGTCATTCCACTGCTGCCCGCTTACTCCCAGGTAAGCATGATGCCTTCTCCTTCATCCTCACTGAACTCATTGCAACATTTCTCCTCTGAAATTACCTCTGCTCGACTAATTCACTTCGTCATTTCGAGTGTGATTCATCGATGTTCCCCCCCCCAAGCCATACTTTTTGGCGTGTAAATATAGTATAGATTCAGCTATTTAATATTATGGACCAGACAATCGTGGGTATTTTTGGGGGATTTACAAAGCCTCATGGCACCTGCAATGGTGGATTAATGTAGCTATTGGATAATTTATGACCGTACCGACACATGACACTTACATCATTAAAGGTCAATCATAAAGCACAAAGTGGACCAGGAGGCAACAAACCCTCTCTCTTGCCCACTTAATTATGTAGTTGTTTAGCATAGTATTCACCTCTCCCGTCCTCTAGGGCCCATTTCACTCACCAATTATCGGCACATTATTACTACCATGTTTTACACTCCATTTATGGGTGTGTGTGTGACTCACCAAAATAGGCGTGTGTATTTATTCTGTCTTAATTATAGCGAATACTCATTTCCATAATGCCACCATCACTGCATCAATTGTTACATTACTAAATGTTTCAGCTCTTGAACTAGAACAATCAACCCGACTTCTACATCGTCTATCTCTGCAGATGCACTCGAGTCCTCGTGAGCTTCCGACAATTGAATTGTGCTTCCTGCATCTTCAGGATCTGTGGCATTAGAAATGTCACCATCAGCATTTGGCTTATCAGCATCGGCACTTGACTTATCAGCATCAGCACTTGACTTATCAGCATCGGCACTTGACTTATCAGCATCGTCACTTGACTTATCAGCATCGGCACTTGACTTATCAGCATCGGCACTTGACTTATCAGCATCGGCACATGACTTATCAGCATCGGCACTTGACTTATCAGCATCGGCACTTGACTTATCAGCATCGGCACTTGACTTAACAGCATCGGCACTTGACTTTACAGCATCGGCACTTGACTTTACAGCATCGGCACTTGACTTATCAGCATCGGCACTTGACTTATCAGCATCGGCACTTGACTTATCAGCATCGGGACTTGACTTATCAGCATCGGCACATGACTTATCAGCATCGGCACTTGACTTATCAGCATCGGCACTTGACTTATCAGCATCGGCACTTGACTTAACAGCATCGGCACTTGACTTAACAGCATCGGCACTTGACTTATCAGCATCGGCACTTGACTTATCAGCATCGGCACTTGACTTATCAGCATCGGCACTTGACTTATCAGCATCGGCACTTGACTTATCAGCATCGGCACTTGACTTATCAGCATCAGCACTTAGCTTATCAGCATCGGCACTTGACTTATCAGCATCGGCACTTGACTTACCAGCATCGGCACTTGACTTACCAGCATCGGCACTTGACTTACCAGCATCGGCACTTGACTTATCAGCATCGGCACTTGACTTATCAGCGTCCTCCATGCCAGAACTGGACACTGCTTTAGTCAGCTTCCAATGTGTAGTGACCAACTGCTGACAATTCACCAGCTGAACACGCACTTTTTCAGGAATACGACTAGACAAGAATGTAATCATATTGGGCACAAACTTCCCAGGAATATGTATGATGGAGCCGGTGTGCTGATGAAATAGCAACACTGTGATAAGGTGGAGAGACATAGCATAGTCCTCCTCCTCAGTGAGCTTTTTCTTGAGTGATTGCTGGTGAGAATAGATCAGTTGCCTACAGCATATATTAATGAAAGCATCTTTAATATAATCTCATCGCAGCAACAAAAGGGACACCAACCACAAGAGCACAGTCTGATATTACTGTTGCTGTCAATGCCTTCCAAACCAATCGCCTCCCTCCACATACACACACAAATTTACCTTTCTTTCTTCTTGTCCAACTTCTTCAGCATAAAGCCACAATACTCCTCAGCACACAACTTCTCATATACTTCAAAAAATGCATCGACATCCTGAATGCACATACACAATATATTGCACACAATCACACATACATACTGTGGAGAGCAGTGATCACTGGGAGGAGAGCAGGAAGAACACAATGCACATTACAAGCAACACCAGCATTGGGCCTCATATGCCAGAGGTGGGTAGCCAGAACTGTGCCACAGGTGGGCAGCCAGAACTGTGCCATGTACTCTATAGGTGGGTAGCCAGAACTGTGCCTTGTACTCTATAGGTGGGTAGCCAGAACTGTGCCTTGTACTCTATAGGTGGGTAGCCAGAACTGTGCCTCGTACACAACAGGTGGGCAGCCAGAACTGTGCCTTGTACTCTATAGGTGGGTAGCCAGAACTGTGCCTTGTACTCTATAGGTGGGCAGCCAGAACTGTACCTCGTCCGTCATAGGTGGGCAGCCAGAACTGTCCCTTGTACTCTATAGGTGGGTAGCCAGAACTGTGCCTTGTACTCTATAGGTGGGAAGCCAGAACTGTGCCTCGTCCGTCATAGGTGGGCAGCCAGAACTGTCCCTTGTACGCCAGAGGTGGGTAGCCAGAACTGTGCCTCGTACGCCCTAGGTGGGCAGCCAGAACTGTGCCTCGTACGCCCTAGGTAGGCAGCCAGAACTCGGCAAGTGCTCATGAGGACAAATTTCATAGAAGTACAAATTTTCTCAGTTAACCACAACAATCTTACACTTCCCACGCTGCATTTCCTTGTCACTTGAAGTAAGTATTGTATTTGCCTAGTGGGTCTACAAATGATGTGGCACTGAATGTATGAATGGCGCATGCATTTCTTGGTCTATTCATTCTGTGGTTGTTTAAAACTCACTATTAACCCCCTCTGCCATTCCATGTAAGAAGAGATATTATTATTATTATTGCTAATATTGGTTTTATATACTTGAAGGCTTGAAGTAGACCAGGCTCTGAGAGCGACAGCTCGAGTGAATTTAGCAAGCAGATGCTAACTGATCAGTGACAGAGGAATGAATTATATTTCAATCAACTCTGAAAATGATTGCAGTTGAATAAAACTATTTTCACTCTGGATAGTGAGGTATGAGGAGAGGGTAGTCTATGATAGTGACAGTCATAATAGTTGGATGGTATTGATTTTTTACTATTGTCGTCGTCGTCGTCGTCGTCATCATCATCATCATCATTATCATTATTATTATAAATTCCTCTTCACACTTCCTCGGCAATAATCTGACAAATACCTGATGCTTGAAGGTTCGAAGGATTATACAAGGTGTGGCACTTGATATGGTGAAGCCAAGAACTAATCATCAACTCTTAAAGGCATTTACACATGTTAGTATTATATGTACCTTTCCATTTAGTGATGTATTGACTGAAGACAATGTACTCTTCATTTGTGCAGAGAGTTTTGAAATGATGGCAAGACGCCCCTGTCAATTAATACAATCACGTGAATTAAGACATGAAACAACCACTCTTTACAAATGCATACTAAGTCCTCGTGTCCAGCTGGGACCAAGAATGATCCTCAACTCATACAAGGTCACTACTTACTGAGTGGACATACAAGTATGTACATATATATATATGTGATACAATCTGAGAAAAGGGCTCACTTCGCCCCAAAACTGTTTTGCACTAGGAGCTAATAAGGTTATGAATCGTGATATTTATTACCCCAGAGGCATCTTGGGTCATTACTCTATCTTTCTGCAAAGTTTCAAGGCCAAGAAGCGCTTCCTTCCATCCAAGTGAGCAGTTAGAAAAAGCTTAAAAAATAGAGAAGCCATGCGAAGCTCAGAATGAAAATACGGGCACACGGGAATTTCCCTTCAGTTTCTGTAGCAACCTAAATAAACCACTTAGTGATTGAAAACGTGACATCATCAACGCGTGACGCCGAGTTTCATGTAAAACAACACAAGGGAAATTTCAATACGTGTTTTCTTGTTTGAGGCCATTGTGAAGAATGGAAGCAAAACTGTGCATAACTTTGGAATGGCATTAGATCAAGGCACAATTCCAGTACCATTCCACTTAGCTATCCTTGCACTTTAACCTCACGCAAATAACGCATTTTTTTGTTTTTGGCGAAGTGAGCCCTTTTCTCAGATCCCATCACATACTGTATGTATGCACACATGTACATACATGAAGGTCACATATGTAAGTATACACACATGTATACATGAAGGTCACATATGTATGTATACACACATGTATACATGAAGGTCACATATGTATGTATGCACACATGTATACATGAAGGTCACATATATGTATGTATGCACACATGTATACATGAAGGTCACATACATGTATGTATGTATGCACACATGTATACATGAAGGTCACATATACATATGTATGTATGCACACATGTATACATGAAGGTCACATATATGTATGTATGCACACATGTATACATGAAGGTCACATATATGTATGTATGCACACATGTATACATGAAGGTCACATATATGTATGCACACATGTATACATGAAGGTCACATATATGTATGTATGCACACATGTATACATGAAGGTCACATATATGTATGTATGCACACACGTATACATGAAGGTCACATATGTATGTATGCACACATGTATACATGAAGGTCACATATATGTATGTATGCACAATGTATACACTGTACATGAAGGTCACATATATGTACATGTATGTATGCACACATGTATACATGAAGGTCACATATGTATGTATGCACACATGTATACATGAAGGTCACATATATGTATGTATGCACACACATGTATACATGAAGGTCACATATGTATGTATGCACACATGTATACATGAAGGTCACATATATGTATGTATGCACAATGTATACACTGTACATGAAGGTCACATATATGTACATGTATGTATGCACACATGTATACATGAAGGTCACATATGTATGTATGCACACATGTATACATGAAGGTCACATATATGTATGTATGCACACACATGTATACATGAAGGTCACATATGTATGTATGCACACATGTATACATGAAGGTCACATATACATATGTATGTATGCACACATGTATACATGAAGGTCACATATGTATGTATGCACACATGTATACATGAAGGTCACATGTATGTATGCACACATGTATACATGAAGGTCACATATATGTATGTATGCACACATGTATACATGAAGGTCACATATATGTATGTATGCACACATGTATACATGAAGGTCACATATATGTATGTATGTATGCACACATGTATACATGAAGGTCACATATATGTACATATGTATGCACACATGTATACATGAAGGTGTAGACATTCCACAATGCTCTAGCATATCTTAACACACTCCCAGTCTTGCACCAGTCAAGATTATGTCCTGCATGCATGCATGGAACTGACAAGTGGAAAAATAGATTAGCTCCCTCCCTCTCTTTTATAAAAAGCAAAACAAAACAATAACATGAAAGGAACGAAAAACACCAAAACAACATCCAATATAACCACACCCCTCCCTCTGCTAGACTCCCCTAACCCCACCCACCCACCCCCTCCCCCTCTCTGGTGGACAAATTGTGAAGGCAGTGTAAACATAGATGCACAGATAATCTCACTTTTGGCACTGCCAGATCTTCCAGGTTAGACTGAAGTCCGCAGTCCTCGGCTAGATAGACTAGCACTAGATTAGTCAAGTCTGAGCATAATGTTCGAAGAAGATATCTTGACAACTGGACAGCAGCACTTCCTTCAAGAAGCACCACCACCACCACCACCACCGCCACCAACAACAACAACAACAATACTGTCAATAATTGAATACCATTTCTTGTATAGTATTTGATTATAGAGCTCCATAACCACTGGTCTACTCTACAGTCAGCCTGGCAAACACTTCTCCATGATGTGTGCTGATGTTCCAGCACGACAGCACATAACTTGGTTGTTAAAGCAGGTACCTATATATATATATAGCACCTACACTTAGTTAGTGCACATACTTAACTGTATATTTGTTAACCATTGATAACGACCACATACATGTATCCTCCTACTCAAAAGCCAGTGTTTCTTCCATTCTGGCAAAAAGATATATTTGTAGATAAGATGTGAAATCCACATTTCACACCCTCCAGGCCGTAGTCTGCAAATGTCTAAGGGAGGACTAGAGCATTTCTTTTGGTTTTCTTAAAAAAAAAAGCTAAAGTGATTTTAAAAATTATCTATTACTGGTATCCTAGCCCTAGCCCCAACCCTAGCCCCAACCCTAGCCCTAACCCTAGCCCCTACCCTAGCCCCAACCCTAGCCCCAACTTTAGCCTCAACCCTAGCCCTAGCCCTAACCCTAGCCCCAACCCTAGCCCCAACCCTAGCCCCAACCCCAACCCTAGCCCCAACCCTAGCCCTAGCCCCAACCCTAGCCCCAACCCTAGACCTAACCCTAGCCCCAACCCTAGCCCTAGCCCTAGCCCCAACCCTAGACCTAGCCCTAGACCTAACCCTAGCCCCAACCCTAGCCCTAGCCCCAACCCCAACCCTAGCCCCAACCCTAGCCCCAACCCTAGCTCTTAGTAAGTCATATCCCTTCAACAATACACCAACCGTGTTTCAAGTTTCAGCTCATTATTGCAACCATTCTTGAGTTAGATACTTTTTATGCTGCCACTTCATCCACACTGATAGATAAAGAGCTTTCAGATGAAAATTATTTACTAAGGAAAAAAATTGGTGTATGTTGTCAATGCACTTATGGGAAGCCATGTATGTAATTCATGCTTCTTTTATCTACCGTATGAAGGATCAGTTTTTCAATTCACTCCTTTTCTCATGAGGTAGAGTCCAGTCTAGTAAATCACAGTGTTGGTGCAGTGTGGGTGACCCACCCTTAGAGTGTCAAGTGAATTCTACGTGTGTTTTTAATGACCTCAGTGCTATTACAAGTAGTTTAGACCATGTTTGTTTAAAAAACACTATGCAAATATATATCATTGCAAAGCCCACTATCTTTTGAGAGACCAAAATTAGATGTAAATTATGGCAAAAATGGTCAGGTCCTCCCATTTAACTCTTCACTGTCCCTTCTAGCTCGCCCGGTGCACACACTTGGCGACCAGTGCCTATAAGGAACAGGACTACGTCTGCTCATGGTATTGCCTGATCATCTGTCACTCAATATTAAGTGCCTAATTTCTCACGGACCTGCTGAATATGCACCCACTGCTTAATAACTCACAAGCAGTGGGTATGTATGGAGGTACACGCCTGCATAGGATGAATTCTCAACGAACTCGCAGATATAGATGCAATGACTTCCTCGATAATCAAATTAAATTTGCTCACTCGACGTTTCGGCTCTAGAGATGCTCTAGACTTCATCAGGAATAATGACTAGATGCTCTAGACTTCATCAGGAATAATCTTTCCTATTAGAGCATCTAACTGAAACATTCAGTGAGTGAGCTTAAGATGATTATCGAGAAAGTCATGGAATCATAGGAGTTGAGAGCTGTTTCTATTTGTTGCTCACTACTTGGTCACATGAACAGATTAGACAGAGTCCCCATATAACGGCATTACTGCAGGTAGTGTATCTATGCACAAACCACAAGAAAATACCTTCAAAATGACCAACTGCTTGACTGAAGAGTTTGGCTGTGCAGTACATGCCTTCTATCTTCTGCTGCAATTTCAAATGACATTTTCTTTGTTGAGACGACCTCTGTTCGTTGGGTGCAGAGTCCATCGACAAACAAGACACTGCTTCTCTGAGAAAAGCCGACTGCAGCGACCTGTTTATGCAGAATAAAAATAAGAAGAAGAAAAATCAACATCTCCTCAATCTAATCATGTTTGCTGTGTTTAGCACATGTAATGCTTACTAACACGTTATTAAATGTCGTTGTACGGGACATATAACCATGTGATCATCCAGTCCACGAAGATCCCAGCAGCTGTTGCCTCAAGAGTAGTTCAGATTTTTAAAGTAACTTATTTAAATGGAAAGAAAATGTTTTCTGCGCCAATATTTATGTGGAAATCAAACTTTGACCTTGAAAATAACAAGAAATCGACATTCTTGATGTTGCACCCATTTCCACAGGTTAGCTTGCCTTCAAGTAAGGCTTAGTTTATGGAGAAGCTGCCAAAGACTTTGCTATATTAGATGAATGTTTTATAAAAACTGCAGACACGTCTCTTAGCTATCCCATAATCAAGGCTCGGGGGCCTGCCCCATAATCAAGGCTCGGGGGCCTGCCCCATAATCAAGGCTCGGGGGCCTGCCCCATCATCAAGGCTCGGGGGCCTGCCCCATCATCAAGGCTCGGGGGCCTGCAGGCTCAAACAAAGATAAAGCCACAGAATCACCAGACGGCCAAGAAAGCCAATAATTTATCAACGTCTGAAAGCAAAGTGAGTAAGCATGCTAGCTAATATCTTATTAATTTTAGGCATTTTCTGTCCGGGTTCTTAAAAGTCAATGGTAGTACTACCACCATAATGGAACCATCAACATAATGGAACTACCACCATAATGGAACTACCACCATAATGGAACCAGCACCATAATGGAACCAGCACCATAATGGAACACCACCATAATGGAACCAGCACAATAATGGAACACCACCATAATAGAACTACCACCATAATGGAACACCACCATAATGGAACCACCACCATAATGGAACCAGCACCATAATGGAACCAGCACCATAATGGATCCAGCACCATAATGGAACACCACCATAATGGAACCAGCACAATAATGGAACACCACCATAATAGAACTACCACCATAATGGAACACCACCATAATGGAACCACCACCATAATGGAACCAGCACCATAATGGAACCAGCACCATAATGGATCCAGCACCATAATGGAATCAGCACCATAATGGAACACCACCATAATGGAACCAGCACCATAATGGAACGCCACCATAATGGAACCACCACCATAATGGAACCACCACCATAATTGAACCACCACCATAATTGAACCAGCACCATAATGGAACACCACCATAATGGAACTACCACCATAATGGAACCACCACCGTAATGGAACCAGCACCATAATGGAACCAGCACCCTAATGGAACCAGCATCATAATGGAACCAGCACCATAATGGAACACCACCATAATGGAACCAGCACCATAATGGAACTACCACCATAATGGAACTACCACCATAATGGAACTACCACCATAATGGAACCACCACCATAATGGAACGCCACCATAATGGAACCACCACCATAATTGAACCAGCACCATAATGGAACACCACCATAATGGAACCAGGAACACCACCATAATGGAACTACCACCATAATGGAACACCACCATAATGGAACCACCACCATAATGGAACCAGCACAATAATGGAACACCACCATAATGGAACTACCACCATAATGGAACACCACCATAATGGAACCACCACCATAATGGAACCACCACCATAATGGAACCAGCACCATAATGGATCCAGCACCATAATGGAATCAGCACCATAATGGAACACCACCATAATGGAACCAGCACCATAATGGAACGCCACCATAATGGAACCACCACCATAATGGAACCACCACCATAATTGAACCACCACCATAATTGAACCAGCACCATAATGGAACACCACCATAATGGAACTACCACCATAATGGAACCACCACCGTAATGGAACCAGCACCATAATGGAACCAGCACCCTAATGGAACCAGCATCATAATGGAACCAGCACCATAATGGAACACCACCATAATGGAACCAGCACCATAATTGAACCAGCACCATAATGGAACACCACCATAATGGAACACCACCATAATGGAACCAGCACCATAACACCACCATAATGGAACAACCACCATAATGGAATCACTTAGCCAACACCATTAAATTTCTATGCCTTCTAGTAGAGCCAGAATAACCAGTTATGTATGTGCCTAAAATACTGCGAAAACTAAACTATAAATAACAAGTCCAGACTTTTTTTTAATGAACAGTGAGTGATTCTTGAGGTGTAGTAGCTATCTTGAGGTAGTAGCCATGACCTTGACAAACTCCCTAATAGGACCCACAGATGCTAATTATTTCAGTCCAGTCCACCTACCATTACTATTCCTACCATTACTATTGAAAGATGGTTACTAAGGTTCCAGTTGAGGGGGTGTTGAGGGGGTGTATGACAGTTTCGATTTAAATGGCCACCGATCGTAACCGCCATCTTCAAGAGATCTTTCTGTATAACTCCCCTGTTTCTGGAAGTTGTCCTTGCTGAGCAAAGCTGCACAGGCTGCCATGCCTACGGGAAACACTCTGAATTCCCTCGTCTTGAGAAAGGAGGCACTCCTGGATAAATTTCATTGATGTAAGTTTTTTCCTTTTTTCCTTGTAGTCGGCTGGACCAGCTTCTGTTCGCTTGCACTCCAATGATGAAAAAAGCTCTAGCTATGTCTGGCTAGCAAGCCTACGTGGTTGAGCTATAAGTTACACAGTCAGAGCAGGAGATGCGGCTACTGTTGGAGGGCAATTCAGTAGACTACACAGTTACAACTGAAGGGGTGGTTATAATAGACGATACATGGTATGCGTCTCCAAAGTTCAAAGTTGCATTGCCACTTGTTTTTCCCCCATTTAATACCAGCTAGGGCTAGGATTAGATGGGCACCAATTATAACCTTGGGACAACCATGATCTCCATGGCAACACTTAGGCCTTCATGAAGACATTGCAGTATGTATGTAGTAGAGTGAAAATATTTTTGGGGAAGCAACGACACTCAGAAAGGCTTGGTGGTCTATTTTATGAGAGGTGCACCAGTCAGGTGTTCAAAAGGATAAAGATGTAGCATCCATAGCATCCAGACTTATACCATGTTATCTGCCATTTGATGGATATGTTTCCACAGCAGCAAGCCAACACAGAAGTGTGCTGACCTGCTTGACACAATTATTCCACAGCTGCAAACCAATGCAGTCCTGAGTGTGCTGACCTGCTTGCATGACACAATTATTATTAAAGCAACATTGCCCAACATAGCAGCAAAGTCTGGTTTGTGTTGAAAGTTTACCTAGGTCAGAGTTCACACATTCATCCAGTAATGAGGATACAACAATAATCATAGGCATACTTGCAAGTCCATAGAATCCACTTTTGAAGCCTCTTCCTTCCTTTAATACTTTCCAAGAACAAGTTCAACAAAGTGCTTTAAAAAAATCAAACATATTCCCGTGTACTGCACCAGCTGTGCTTGGAAAACTGAAGGTTTGGTAGGTTGCATGCAGCAAACGTCATCCAAAGTGAAGCCATTATTGTAGCAGGTAATAAACTTGGTCAACTCAGTGGGAAAGATGAAGGTCGGCTACCTTATGAGAATTTGAGTATTGGGAAGACTTGTGCAATTGGAGGACGAGAGGAAACTGAGGCTTCTCCTTTCTGCTGTGAGAAGGTGAATACAGAGTTCTTCTTCAGCCAAGGGGCACCGTCTTCTGGCGACACTGTAAGGTGAGCAGAAGCATTTGGTGGAATGAGAGGGAATTTTACTTTCTCTTGGCAACTGGTCCCACCCCCCAAGTCAACATCGTGCTTGCTGATGACGAGCCAAGACCCAGTTTTGGGGTGGAGTTTGGAGAATGAAGAACAAGTGTGGAGAGAACATATTCAACACCTCATGCAGACTCATTTAAGTCTTCTATCAATAGTGCAGATTCTGAGGAAACCTTAAGAAAGACTCACACTTGTTCCAGATCCAGTTTGGATCGTATACCACCATTGCATCTAGGTCAAAGAAGTCCAATCATAATGACTGCTGCTGTGATGTTAAACTGTATCCAGAACTACAGAACTTAGTCAGTGCCAGTGAGGCTCTCACTCACCTCCAAGCTCCTTACCTAATGACTAGCACGCTCTTCTTAGTCACACAAATGAAACTGTTAAGTATTTCTCCCTAAATCTTGTGCAGTTCATTAATATGCTAACTTGGGATCAAAAGGCTCTCCTTTTCTTCTTCTTTGCAGGAGGCAGGCTGGACTCTGCAGGTAACAGGTGCAGCCAGGCAGGAGTAGGTAGATGCTGTGAGTCAGCCATTGTAATCCCAGGTAACAGGTGCAGCCAGGCAGCAGTAGGTAGATGCTGTGAGTCAGACATTGTAATCCCAGGTAACAGGTGCAGCCAGGCAGGAATCCAGGTATCATTGCAGCTGCCATGCTATCACACGAGAGTGTATCTACAGTGAAAAAGGGCTTCAGGCACGCATGCCTGAGGGTAATTATAATAAATAATAATAAATAAATAACAAAGAATCTTTTTCATCCTCCTCCTCCTCCTCTGAGAGCAGGTATCATTTGACAGAAGGAGGAACTTCAAGACTGTTCCGTCAAATTTGTGACAGAAGGCATGCATGCCCTGCTACTCGCCACATGTAGTTGGGACAGTAGGCATGCATGCACTACTACTCGCCACATGTAGTTGGGACAGTAGACATGCATGCACTACTACTCGCCACATGTAGTTGGGACAGTAGACATGCATGCACTGCTACTCGCCACATGTAGTTGGGACAGTAGGCATGCATGCACTACTACTCGCCACATGTAGTTGGGACAGTAGACATGCATGCCCTACTACTCACCACATGTAGTTGGGACAGTAGGCATGCATGCACTACTACTCGCCACATGTAGTTGGGACAGTAGACATGCATGCCCTACTACTCACCACATGTAGTTGGGACAGTAGGCATGCATGCACTACTACTCGCCACATGTAGTTGGGACAGTAGACATGCATGCACTACTACTCGCCACATGTAGTTGGGGCAGTAGGCATGCATGCACTACTACTCGCCACATGTAGTTGGGACAGTAGGCATGCATGCACTACTACTCGCCACATGTAGTTGGGACAGTAGACATGCATGCACTACTACTCGCCACATGTAGTTGGGACAGTAGGCATGCATGCACTACTACTCGCCACATGTAGTTGGGACAGTAGACATGCATGCACTACTACTCGCCACATGTAGTTGGGACAGTAGACATGCATGCACTACTACTCGCCACATGTAGTTGGGACAGTAGACATGCATGCACTACTACTCGCCACATGTAGTTGGGACAGTAGACATGCATGCACTACTACTCGCCACATGTAGTTGGGACAGTAGACATGCATGCACTACTACTCGCCACATGTAGTTGGGACAGTAGGCATGCATGCACTACTACTCGCCACATGTAGTTTGGACAGTAGGCATGCATGCACTGCTACTCGCCACATGTAGTTGGGGCAGTAGGCATGCATGCACTGCTACTCGCCACATGTAGTTTGGACAGTAGGCATGCATGCACTGCTACTCGCCACATGTAGTTTGGACAGTAGGCATGCATGCACTACTACTCGCCACATGTAGTTGGGACAGTAGGCATGCATGCACTACTACTCGCCACATGTAGTTGTGAGTGCCTTGACCCTACTTTGATGCACTTTGGCATACAACACCCTAAAATACACTCCCAACGAACTCTCTAGTGTTGATGCAATAACTTTCTGGATAACCATTTACTCATTCGACATATTGGCTAGATGCTCTAGCCTTCACCAGGAATAATGACTAGAGGCCCTAGCCTTCACCAGGAATAAATGCTAAAGTTCTAGCCTTCATCAGAAATAATCTTTCCTGATGAAGGCTAAAGCCCATCATTGAGTGAGCAAATTTAAGTTGATTATCGAGAAAGTTGTTGTAGTTTCAAGAATTCCTCCCCATCCCATTCAGGCCTACGCCAGTTCCCGGACCACTTTAAGGCTGGACTAGTTCTGGTGTGGCCACAGGCAACTAGTCTCATGCTTCACATATAATTAATGGCAGGTGATCATTTACTTGCAGGACATGAACCGTAAACTCGTCGTTCTAATTACATGTATGTGTCAAAATTAATTTATCTTAAATTTCTAATGATGCGTCACTGCAGACCCCTGTAATTTCTTCTTCTGCATTGGCGGTGGACTGGTCACCCTTTTTCCGTTCAAGCCTCTGCGATCATAATGACGGCCATTGCTACTGGAGCTTCCTTCTCCTTTCCATCGATTGTTAGAGGCTACCACATACATCAGGTGGACTCCAGGAGTAGGTGAAGTAGCCACAACCAGTTCACTACATGACAGTCCCCGTGGCAGGTAGAGGGTAGCTTACTCTAGCTCACTCAATTTGGACAGGAGGTTGGAGAAGTTCTTCAGACGCATCTATCTATATAAGTAACTACGCGGTGAAAGAATGTACATTCTAAATATGCATCACTTTCAATTTGTGCAGCACAGATTGGGTGAACCATTTATGGGTCATAGATGAATGAGAATTATTCCCCCTCCCCCGACACATAATTGGAGCATTTATGGTCTCCTATACACATATGCAGAGCAGACGACACGTACCTTTCTATGTGAAGTGTAATACACTCACTGAGGTCATCGCACTGGACAAGGTCATCTCTTAGCAGCTTGGAAATCTGCAGACAACACAAGGCATTGTGAGGTACAGTGCAGCAGAACAACTTCAGGAATGACAAGACAATTTTTGGGGGGGTTAAGGATTTTTTTAAATCACCTTCACTGATATACTAACCGTGTTTCAAGTTTCAGCCCAACCATTCTGGAGTTAGATACTTTTTATGCTGCCACTTCATTATGTACTGGTTGAGAAATGGACAAGAAGAAGCATGAATGACATTGCTTCCCGTAGAAGTGCATTGACGCCATAGAAATGTTCCTAACCCAGTCAATTTTCCCATAGTAAATAATTTTGATATCATCTGAAAGCTCTCTACCGAATGAATGATCAATTTTTCAATTCTCATGAGATAGAATGCAGTCTGTGAGCTCACTTCACCTGCTAGTATTCATTCCTTTTCTCATGAGATAGAGTGCAGTCTGTGAGCTCACTTCACCTGCTAGTATTCACTCCTTCTCTCATGAGATAGAGTGCAGTCTGTGAGCTCACTTCACCTGCTAGTATTCATTCCTTTTCTCATGAGATAGAGTGCAGTCTGTGAGCTCACTTCACCTGCTAGTATTAAAATAGGAGAAATATATTTATTACAGGAACATTCATCCACCTATCTGTGGTTACTCTGCTGGCACCATAAATGGCAAGTGTTATGATGCACCCTTAAGGCTGGTTCAACACGATGCTGGCCGAGCGTTGCGTTGCATTGCATTGCAGTTTATCAATTGACATTTGACCCAATTGCCGGTACATGCCGCGATGTTCTGATTGGTCCGATGCTTGTTGAACTAGCCTTTAGAGCAGGGGTCGGGAACGTATGGCTCGCGAGCCAGGTGTGGCTCTTTTGATGATTGCATATGGCTCTCTCAGATAAAATTGGAATTTGAAAAACTTCAAATTTTAGTTCCTCCAGTGACGTAGCGCCGCCGAGACGCGTAGCGAATTAATCTCGACCAATGACGCTCCGCACCTCTCGAATATATAAACCCGTGCGCAGGCCAGCCAGACTCACTGTTTACCACGCCTCAGTTGGCTCAATATCTCCCTCTCTCTTATTTGCTCAAAACTAACCCTTCGACAAAGAAGATGGCAAAAAGAAAAAGAGACGAGAAGTATCGTAAATTTCAGGACGAATGGACCGAAGAATTTGCCTTTGTGGAGAGAGCAGATTCAGCGGTGTGTCTAATTTGCAATGACAAAATTACATCGATGAAACGGTCGAATGTAAAGCGCCACTTCGACACACGCCATGATACCTTTGCATCAAAATACCCTGCAGGAGATAGCAGAAAGAAAGCGTGCCAAGAGCTACTGAGTATGGTTCAAGCCAGCCAGCAGCAACTCCGCTTATGGACCCGGCAAGGTGACTATAATTCCGCTAGCTTCGCTGGTTCTTTAGCAATAGTGAGGAATGGAAAACCATTCACAGATGGCGAGTATGCTAAAACATTCATGCTGGATGTGGCCAATGAACTTTTTGATGATCTTCCGAACAAAGACAAGATAATCAAACGGATTCAAGACATTCCTCTGTCGGCAAGAACTGTTCATGATCGTACCATCATGATGGCAAACCAAGTGGAAGAAATGCAATTGAAAGGCATAAATGCAGCGCCGTTCTTTTCCCTGCCTTTGGATGAGTCAACCGACGTAAGCCATTTGGCGCAGTTCAGTGTGATTGCAAGATATGCTGCTGGTGATACACTGCTCGAAGAAAGTCTTGCTGTTCTGCCAATAAAAGGGTTCACAAGAGGTGAGGATTTATTCAAGTCTTTCATGGAATTCGCTCAAGAAAAAAATCTACCTATGGATAAACTTATTTCAGTGTGTACTGATGGTGCTCCGTGTATGGTGTATGGTGGGGAAAAATAAAGGATTTGTGGCGCTTCTCAGTGAACATCAAAATAGACCCATCCTACGTTTCCATTGCATTCTACACCAGGAGGCACTTTGTGCTCAGATGTGTGACGGGAAGCTTGACAAAGTGATGTCGCTGGTCATTCGTGTGATCAACTTTATTGTTGCCCGAGCCTTAAATGATCGCCAGTTTAAAACACTGCTGGATGAAGTTGGAAATAACTATCACGATCTGCTTTTGCACAGCAATGTACGTTGGTTGTCAAGAGGGAAGGTGCTTAGCCGTTTTGCAGCTTGCCTGAACGAAATCCGGACTTTCCTTGAAATGAAAGGCATTGAGCATCCTGAGCTAGCCGAAACTGAGTGGCTCCTCATGTTTTACTATCTCGTGGATATGACAGAACATCTGAACCAGCTCAACGTTAAAATGCAAGGCAATGGAAATACAGTGTCATCCCTTCAACAAGCCGTGTTTGCTTTTGAAAATAAGCTGGAGCTCTTTATCATGGATCTTGAAACAGGTCGTTTACTACATTTTGATAAACTGAGACATTATAAAGATGCATGCACAGCAAGAGAGCTCACTCGATACTTTGATCTTCACCAGCTAGCTGGCTTCACATCCAGTCTCCTACAGTCGTTCAAAGCACGCTTTGGGGAATTTCGTGAGCACACTCGTCTTTTTAATTTCATCACCCATCCAAACGAGTGTTCACTGAACAATACCGACCTGAGTTACATTCCTGGTGTATCCCTCAGAGATTTTGAAGAAGAAGTGGCTGACCTGAAGGCCTCAGACATGTGGGTGAATAAGTTCAAGTCACTGAATGAAGATTTGGAAAAAATTGCACGACAGAAAGCGGAGTTGGCAAGCAAGCACATGTGGATAGAAATGAAAAAACTTCAACCCGAAGACCAACTGATAATCAAAACTTGGAATGCGCTTCCTGTCACATACCACACACTGCAGCGTGTGAGTATTGCTGTATTGACCATGTTTGGATCTACGTATGCATGTGAGCAGTCATTCTCACATCTTAAATACATCAAATCCAACCTACGATCACGTCTAACGGATGAAAGCCTCAACGCTTGCATGAAGCTTAACCTCACCAAGTACCACCCAGACTATAAAGCCATCAGCAAATCCATGCAGCACCAGAAGTCGCATTAACGTGAGTATTATAACAACATTGTTTAAAATAATAAATTCAGAGGCTTATTATACTCACATTTAGTTAAATTCAGTCTTAAAATATATTATATGGCTCTCATTGAAATAGATTTTTTAATATTTTGCTTTCTTGGCTCTCTGAGTCAAAAAGGTTCCCGACCCCTGCTTTAGAGTGTAAAGTTATTTCCAATTTTTTTTTATGACCTCAGTTATTGCAAGTAATTAGACCAAAACTCCCCCATGCAAACACCATTGTAAAGCACACAGTTGGGCTAGCTTTTGAGACAACTGAAAATGGATGAAGCTTATAAAAAGTTTGGTATTTTTTCAAAAATGGGTGGGGTCCTCCCTTATTTAATACGAGCTCTTCTGTACATCATTTTACTATTCACTACCTATACACACACACATGTGCAGGACACACATGTGCAGGGTTTTATGTCTACCTATACACACACACATGTGCAGGACACACATGTGCAGGGTTTTATGTCTACCTATACACACACACATGTGCAGGACACACATGTGCAGGGTTTTATGTCTACCTATACACACACATGTGCAGGACACACATGTGCAGGGTTTTATGTCTACCTATACACACACATGTGCAGGGTTTTATGTCTACTTATACACACACATTTGCAGGGTTTTATGTCTACCTATACACACACACACATGTGCAGGGTTTTATGTCTACCTATCCACACACACATGTGCAGGGCTTTATGTCTACCTATCCACACACACATGTGCAGGGTTTTATGTCTACCTATACACACACATGTGCAGTGTTTTATGCTACCTATACACACACACATGTGCAGTGTTTTATGCTACCTATACACACACACACATGTGCAGGGTTTTATGTCTACCTATACACACACACATGTGCAGGGTTTTATGCTACCTATACACACACACACATGTGCAGGGTTTTATGTCTACCTATACACACACACATGTGCAGGGTTTTATGCTACCTATACACACACACACATGTGCAGGGTTTTATGTCTACCTATACACACACACATGTGCAGGGTTTTATGCTACCTATACACACACACACATGTGCAGGGTTTTATATCTGCCTATATACACACACATGTGCAGGGTTTTATGCTACCTATACACACTCACATGTGCAGGGTTTTATGTCTACCTATACACACACACACATGTGCAGGGTTTTATGTCTACCTACCTATACACACACACATGTGCAGGGTTTTATGTCTACCTATACACACACACATGTGCAGGGTTTTATGTCTACCTATACACACACACACATGTGCAGGGTTTTATGTCTACCTATACACACTCACATGTGCAGGGTTTTATGTCTACCTATACACGCACACATGTGCAGGGTTTTATGTCTACCTATACACACACACATGTGCAGGCAGGGTTTCATTTAGGGGGGGGGGGCCTTGGAAATTGTATTATTAAAATTCATTAGAAACTTTTTCACATCTTTATCATGCCGCCCCCTTAAAATTCGGATTCCTCCAGTTGCACCCCCTTGGACAATTTTCTAAATGTAACCCTAGCAGTGTTTTATCTGGAGACTTTCTATTTGAAGGGGGGGGGGGGTGGGGGGTGGCTGCAGAAAAAATGTGCCGTTCTTACCAACTTCATAGAATTTTTTTGAATTTTTTTAAAACTTTTTGAGTACAGGGGAAAGTCTACTTGAGGAAGGAAACATTCCTCTGATCCCCCCCCCCCCCCAGATAAAAGCCTGACATGCACTGTATGTGTATATGTGCAGTACTAGGAGGTATATTGTTACCCCATGCTGTGCATGCATGAAGCAGAAAGGGTTATCCACTGCAGCCACAACCTTGCCTATGTATTGACATCAGAGAATTCTCTGGATACTTGGACCATCATTAGAGATACAGGGGTTAGGACTAGGGCTAATGATATACATAGGGGCTAGGGCTAGATTAGAGATATAGGGGCTAGGGCTAGATTAGAGATATAGGGGTTAGGTCTAGGGCTAGATTAGAGATATAGGGGTTAGGTCTAGGGCTAGATTAGAGATATAGGTGTCAGGGAGATATAGGTGTTAGGGCTAGATTAGAGATATAGGGGTTAGGGCTAGGGCTAGGTGCATAATGACTCTAAATTGGGTGGTCCAGGAGTTGTCCACAACAGCAACTCTGGACCACTTGATATCATTGCTGATTGGACTTGGCCACATCACAGGTGAAATACTCTCACACGCAGCCCACCTCTCCAGGGTTCATGAACTCCAGATTACAATCCTCATCCAGCCGATCACTTCGCTTTCCTTTGGCCGATTTCTTGACCTTTCCACCTTTCTTTCGGCCACCTCTAGTGCAAGCACTCTCGGCCTCAGACAAGCGCTGGGCATATTCAGAGACTTTCATTGGATGTAAAGAAACAGCCTGAGAGGAAGAGGAAGAAGCAAAACTAAGCCAATGTTTACATACAGACATCGCCATGTTGCATTAGAACTGAAGACCACACACACACATACACACACACAAATTGGGAAGGAAAAGAATACGCATGATGAATAGAATATTACTCATGGCTGTCAATTCATCCCATCACCCATACATACAGTAGCTCAAATGCGGTTAACAAAAAATTGGACCTCAATACCCACTAGAATGGGATACATGTATTTAACATTCGTGGTAGTCACAGACACCAATCCATGGATAGGTATGACAAGAATAGCATGTGGTCTTCCATCACATGCCACAATATTCACAAATTCCCCGCATCAGTGAATATTTAACCCCCTGGAAACTGTCCCGCTATGCAATAGCAAGCACTCCATTAATCACGAGTGAGCACGTCTTAATTGATAATAACAAGTACTAAACACCTTACCTTCTGGGCCCTCTCCTTGACCAGCGGAGAAAACAGCTGAGTGCACGACTCCAGAAATCGAGGTGTCGTTAGAAACCTGCCAAACAGCACCACACCAGCGCTCGCACCGTACTTGTGCTGGAGAAGTGCTTCCACATCTTCTGTCGTGCACACTGATGGTAGGAACAGCTGGCGATGCACCAACGAAACAATATAAAAGGTTATTGTATCCATGGTGCATGCATGGGTCAGTATGCACTGTTCAGTATGGACACTAATAACCTAGGAAACCAGTACCTTACCCTCTACTGACCTAGGAAACCAGCACCTATGTAGTAGCAACTACCCTCTACTAACCTTGGAAACCAGCACCTATGTAGTAGCAACTACCCTCTACTAACCTTGGAAACCAGCACCTATGTAGTAGCAACTACCCTCTACTAACCTTGGAAACCAGCACCTATGTAGTAGCAACTACCCTCTACTAACCTTGGAAACCAGCACCTATGTAGTAGCAACTACCCTCTACTAACCTAGGAAACCAGCACCTACAGTATGTAGTAGCAACTACCCTCTACTAGCCTAGGAAACCAGCACCTATGTAGTAGCATACAACACTCAGTACCAAACAGCTGATCACTGCAGGCATCAAGGCACTGTTTGTTCTCTAAACTTTCATATGAGAAAGGCTTCCTCACTTTTTATTATTAATTACTAGTACTTCTACTACTACTACTACTAGTATTATTATTATTAATATTATTATCATTAATATTATTATCATTAATATTATTATTACTATTACTATTATATTACTATTACATAGCCACAAACAGTGCTCAATGCCATCAATGCCACATAAGCAAATCATGATAAATGACCACCATCATCATTTATTATTATTATTGTTGTTGTTGTTGTTGTTATTATTATTATTATTATTATTATTATTTATATTATTATTATTTATCATTGTTGTTATATAATTAATATTCATTATACATGTAGTTATACTATAAGTTGGCTGTCCTTGCTTGCAAAGCCTGTCATTGCTCCCATGACTGTGATAGCATTGCCGCTTTGTACAGCCACAGATACTTGCTGGAGCAGAAATTGGAATGCCTTCTCTTCTCCAGTATATTTGCTGCTTTATAGTTATAGTTGAGGTGTGCAGGCCAAGGTTGTTCACCTCTGCCCCACAGTGCTGGCATGGATGAGGTGTGCAGGCCAAGGCTGCTCACCTCTGCCTCACAGTGCTGATGGATGAGGTGTGCAGGCCAAGGCTGCTCACCTCTGCCCTGGCATTGATGAGGTGTGCAGGCCAAGGCTGCTCACCTCTGCCCCACAGTGCTGGCATGGATAAGGTGTGCAGGCGAAAGCTGCTCACCTCTGCCCCACAGTGCTGGCATTGATGAGGTGTGCAGGCCAAGGTTGCTCACCTCTGCCTCACAGTGCTGGCATGGATGAGGTGTGCAGGCCAAGGTTGCTCACCTCTGCCCCACAGTACTGGCATGGATGAGGTGTGCAGGCCAAGGTTGCTCACCTCTGCCCCACAGTACTGGCATGGATGAGGTGTGCAGGCCAAGGTTGTTCACCTCTGCCCCACAGTGCTGGCATGGATGAGGTGTGCAGGCCAAGGTTGTTCACCTCTGCCCCACAGTGCTGGCATGGATGAGGTGTGCAGGCCAAGGTTGCTCACCTCTGCCCCACAGTGCTGGCATGGATGAGAATTGCAAAGGGGAGACCCCAACCGAAGGCGCACAGCAATTCTGATGGTTGTGTCGTCCACTCCTCGAAACTAAGTTGTAGATTGGTGGGGCATGGAGCCATAGTTCTGATTCTTTTGTTGGGACAGCCAAAAGCCTAGCTCTAGTCAAGTCATCTAGTCAAGTCATCCGAGGCAGTGTTCAGCAAGGATTCCACCTCCGCTGAAACTTGACAGGCATCCCATGGCTTCTGGAGGTATGCTGCTGAACCAGCTGGTGGAAGTCTATCATATCCTTTTGACCAAATCAATAGAGCTTCCTCAAGATTGGGGGATGGGAGGGACTGAAGTTATGGGGGGAGGATGTGCTGGACCAGGTCATGCGAGGAAGCAGCCGAGGCCAGGAGGGAGGATGGGGCAAGCTGCTCAGCATGCCTAATACCAAGACCACCATTTTGATTGGTAGACTAGCTTGTCGACATCAGGAAAAGCCATTGGTGATGCTGCTTAGACTTGTGGGTCCCATCAGATGTAGCTGGGACAGGAGACAGAAAGCAAGGGAATGATCCTGAGCATTGTTGCAACTTTAGGATGGAGAAGGAGTTAAATGAGTTGCATAGCGAGACAAAGCTTAGCCTTCTCCCCCATCACCTCCAGATACCTCACCTGGTCTTTAAGAGCCGCTGAGATAGACTCCACACTACCAAGAAGGGTACCAAGGAGGCTTGCTCCAGTGAGGTCTACCACATGTGCACCTGGGAGTGACCCCACTGAGGCAAGGAGGCTTGCTCCAGTGGGGTCTACCACATGTGCACCTGGGAGTGACCCCACTGAGGCAAGGAGACTAGCTTCAGTGGGGTCTACCACATGTGCACCTGGGAGTGACCCCACTGAGGCAAGGAGACTAGCTTCAGTGAGATCTACCACATGTGCACCTGGGAGTGACCCCACTGAGGCAAGGAGACTAGCTTCAGTGGGGTCTACCACATGTGCACCTGGGAGTGACCCCACTGAGGCAAGGAGACTAGCTTCAGTGAGGTCTACCACATGTGCACCTGGGAGTGACCCCATTGAGGCAAGGAGACTAGCTTCAGTGAGGTCTACCACATGTGCACCTGGGAGTGACCCCACTGAGGCAAGGAGACTAGCTTCAGTGGGCTTTACCACATGTGCACCTGGGAGTGACCCCACTGAGGCAAGGAGGCTTGCTCCAGTGGGGTCTACCACATGTGCACCTGGGAGTGACCCCATTGAGGCAAGGAGACTAGCTTCAGTGAGGTCTACCACATGTGCACCTGGGAGTGACCCCACTGAGGCTAGGAGACTAGCTTCAGTGAGATCTACCACATGTGCACCTGGGAGTGACCCCACTGAAGGAGGCTTGCTCCAGTGAGGTCTACCACATGTGCACCTGGGAGTGACCTGAGGCAAGGAGGCTTGCTCCAGTGGGGTCTACCACATGTGCACCTGGGAGTGACCTCACTGAGGCAAGGAGACTAGCTTCAGTGAGATCTACCACATGTGCACCTGGGAGTGACCCCACTGAGGCAAGGAGACTAGCTTCAGTGGGGTCTACCACATGTGCACCTGGGAGTGACCTCACTGAGGCAAGGAGGCTTGCTCCAGTGGGGTCTACCACATGTGCACCTGGGAGTGACCTCACTGAGGCAAGGAGACTAGCTTCAGTGAGATCTACCACATGTGCACCTGGGAGTGACCCCACTGAGGCAAGGAGACTAGCTTCAGTGGGGTCTACCACATGTGCACCTGGGAGTGACCCCACTGAAGGAGGCTTGCTCCAGTGAGGTCTAGTGAGCACAATATTGTCCCTCTCGTAACAGGGTCATGGCTGATGATGTCGGACTTCGTATTGTTTAGGCAGAGACCCAAGTCTGCAGCAGCTGGTATGCAGTTGAGGTGTTTGTGTCAATGACCTCATCTACTACCAATAGTGATGACATCATCCAAATATACTAGCCGTGACTCAGCTGAAAGTTGAGTAGAGTGCTGGTGAACAGACAAACAAAATAACAGGGAGCGAGGGGACACCCCCCCTCCCCCCCCCCCCCCCCCCCCATTGGACTCTTCAGAAGACTTAGAGTTTAATCCTACCAGAAAAGGTTGGATGGAGAAGAGTACATGGAATAGGCAAATGGGTGGATTTCTGGGGCTAAAGCTTGAACAGCATTAAACATTTGTCTCTGTGCACAGAATTAAAAGCGTTCCTAAAAAGGAGCTTTAGCACCGCATGTTTTGGCTGCAGGTGTTTGATGTATTGTCTAGTAGAGTGATAGCCGCCTCAGCACCTCCCTGTACTCCGAACCCCAACTGTGTAGTGGCAAGCAGTGAACCATGGCAGAGATGACCTGATTCCTGGCGACCTTTCCTATAAAGTGCCTGAGGGCACATCCAACTGTGATGGGGCCAATCCCGCCATCTTTCTTCTCAAGTGCTGTCAAACTAGCGCTGAAAAAAAAGGGGCACACAAAGAAAGGTGTCCTTACCCTCCAGTGTCAAGGTTGCAAGGCTCTAATGGCAGACAAAGAAAGGTGTCCATACCCTCCAGTGTCAAGGATGCAAGGCTTTAATGGCAGACAAAGAAAGGTGTCCTTACCCTCCAGTGTCAAGGTTGCAAGGCTCTAATGGCAGACAAAGAAAGGTGTCCATACCCTCCAGTGTCAAGGATGCAAGGCTCTAATGGCAGACAAAGAAAGGTGTCCTTACCCTCCAGTGTCAAGGTTGCAAGGCTTTAATGGCAGACAAAGAAAGGTGTCCTTACCCTCCAGTGTCAAGGTTGCAAGGCTCTAATGGCAGACAAAGAAAGGTGTCCTTACCCTGACAAATATACAAGTCCAAATGTCCAGAATGGCTCATGTCTCACACCATGCTTCATGGGAGATAGTTGAATAAATTCAAGGTGTTGAATACTTTACCATTGTGCTGGTGGATGAATGTGCGGATTTATCTGGTAAAGATCACCTCCAGTGTCAAGGTTACAAGGCTAATGGCAGACAAAGAAAGGTGTCCTTACCCTCCAGTGCCAAGGTTACAAGGCTCTAAGGGCAGACATCGGCTTAAGGATTCTAGTGGGTCCCTTGTCATAGTTCTCTTTTTGTACAGGAGGTTCATACTTCAAGGTGGATCTAATGCCTCTCCCAGCTGCATGTTCACCTGGGGAGAGAGCGACCAATGTCGAACACCCCTTGAAGTTCACCTGGGGAGAGAGCGACCAATGTCGACCGCCCCTTGAAGTTCACCTGGGGAGAGAGCGACCGATGTCGACCGCCCCTTGAAGTTCACCTGGGGAGAGAGCGACCAATGTCGACCTCCCCTTGAAGTTCACCTGGGGAGAGAGCGACCAATGTCGACCGCCCCTTGAAGTTAACCTGGGGAGAGAGCGACCAATGTCGACCACCCCTTGTAGTTCACCTGGGGAGAGAGCGACCAATGTCGACCGCCCCTTGTAGTTCACCTGGGGAGAGAACGACCAATGTCGACCGCCCCTTGTAGTTCACCTGGGGAGAGAACGACCAATGTCGACCGCCCCTATAGTTCACCTGGGGAGAGATCGACCAATGTCGACCGCCCCTTGAAGTTCACCTGGGGAGAGAGCGACCAATGTCGACCGCTCCTTGAAGTTCACCTGGGGAGAGAGCGACCAATGTCGACCACCCCTTGAAGTTCACCTGGGGAGAGAGCAACCAATGTCGACTGCCCCCTGTAGTTCACCTGGGGAGAGAACGACCAACGTCGACCACCCCTTGAAGGCACACATAGGCATTACAAAAGTAACCATGCCCAAGCAGCTGGACTGTTGGAGACTAGCACCCTCTCCAGAATAATAATAAGCTTAGCTGATGCTTGGTCTCTAGAGGCCCTTGTTTTCCTCTTCAGGAGACTGGTTGTTGATGGCTAAGGTAAAAGTGGTGGGCAGCTCACCATTATCTGGAGGGTCAGGTGCTGTGTTGGCGGAAGTAGCTGGGATTGTTTGTGCATGTGGTTGTGATGGCCAAGCAGGAGGCTGGGCTAGAAGTGAGGCAGCGATTGTTGAAGGGGCCATGAAGTCTAATAAGGCCAGAAGCAGACACAGAAAAACTCGTCAAGCAGACGACACACTCAGCACGAGCCACAGCAAATGATGACATCACCATTGTTAATATTATTATTTATCATTATTGTTCTCAACGAACTCACAGTTGACATCTCAGTTGACATAATAACATTAAAATCACCTCAATAATCAACTTCAATTTTTATTCACTCGACGTTTCGACTAGATGCTCTAGTCTTCATCAGGAATTATTGTTAGTATTATTATATTTTTCATGTTTATCGATATATATAATCATTATTTATTATCATAATAATGTATTATTATTATTTATCATTATTGTTATTATTATTATTGTCATATTTATCGTTATTATTAAATTATCATAATAATGTTATTTATTAAATCAAGCACTTTCAAGGTGCCTAACAGTTGGAAGTTACCTTGCAGTCAAGCCATCCGGGCCCAGAGCTCTGAAGATCTTCCACTGCTCCTTCCAACTCCTTAATAAAGATTTCCCCTATCACACAGGTAGACGTCGTCTCTACCGCGCCCGCATAGCCATCACAGATACACTTGGACGCATAGCCCTCAGGGTCCTCCATCCCTAGCCTCCTCAGGGCATCAAACTCTGCAAGGCAACAGCTACAGGTACATAAGGTCAACTTGAGGGACCTTCTCAGAGTCTAGGTTGGGCTTAATGTCTGACAAACTTTATGCTGTCTTTGTCAGCTGTCGAAAGTTACTGTTTAGCTCAACTAAGCTTCTGAGAAGGTAACATACAGTAGCTTTCGACAACCTTTATTATGTCTTTATCAGCGGTCAAAAGCTACTGTTTAGCTCAACCAAGCTTCTGAGAAGGTAACATAGCTTTCAACAACCTTCATGCTGTCTTTGTCAGCTGTTGAAAGTTACTGTTTAGCTCAACCAAGCTTCTGAGAAGGTAACATAGCTTTTGACAACCTTCATGCTGTCTTTGTCAGGTGTTGAAAGCTACTGTTTAGCTCAACAAAGCTTCTGAGAAGGTAACATAGCTTTTGACAACCTTCATGCTGTCTTTGTCAGCTGTTGAAAGTTAGTGTTTAGCTTAAAAAACTCAACAATGGGTGAAAGGTACATAGTATAACTATTCCAATCTTTTCAACAAGTAGCGTATGACAGGTGCAAAGTGCTGCTCACAATATATGCTTTGCAGTGCTAACACTTGCATGGTGCTGTGAACCAGCCACCATTGGTGAGAGGAGTCTACAAGTCTAGTCTTGCCACCATCTTTCCTAGGACATCCTCGGTTACAGCATGGATCCTGGAATCTGTGTTAGGGCTAGGGTTATCCTTGGGCTAGGGCTAGGGTTAGGGCTAGGATTATCCTTGGGCTAGGGCTAGGGTTATCCTTGTGCTAGAGCTAGGGTTATCCTTGGGCTAGGGCTAGGGTTAGGGCTAGATTATCCTTGGGCTAGGGCTAGGGTTATCCTTGGGCTAGGGCTAGGTTATCCTTGGGCTAGAGCTAGGGTTATCCTTGGGATAGGGATAGGGTTATCCTTGGGCTAGGGCTAGGTATCCTTGGGCTAGAGCTTGGGCTAGGGCTAGGGTTATCCTTGGGCTAGAGCTAGGGTTATCCTTGGGATAGGGATAGGGTTATCCTTGGGCTAGGGCTAGGTATCCTTGGGCTAGAGCTAGGGTCATCCTTGGGCTAGGGCTAGGGTTATCCTTGGGCTAGAGCTAGGGTTATCCTTGGGATAGGGCTAGGGTTATCCTTGGGCTAGGGCTAGGGTTATCCTTGGGCTAGGGCTAGGGTTATCCTTGGGCTAGGGCTAGGGCTAGGGTTATCCTTGGGCTAGGGCTAGGGTTTAGGATTAGCAACATGTAGGGCTAGGGCTAGGATATTGAGGATTAGGGGTACGTATTAACATCAAGGACTAGGCTATGATATTCTAGGGCTAAGATTAGGGCCAGGGGCATGTATTTACATGAGGGTTGCCCAGGATATGTTAGGGCTAAGGTTAGGATTAGGCTAGGATATTCTAGGGCTAAGGTTAGGATTAGGCTAGGATATTCTAGGGCTAAGGTTAGGGCTAGGCTAGGATATTCTAGGGCTAAGGTTAGGATTAGGCTAGGATATTCTAGGGCTAAGTTTAGGATTAGGCTAGGATATTCTAGGGCTAAGCTTAGGGTTAGGCTAGGATATTCTAGGGCTAAGCTTAGGATTAGGCTAGGATATTCTAGGGCTAAGGTTAGGGCTAGGCTAGGATATTCTAGGGCTAAGATTAGGATTAGGCTAGGATATTCTAGGGCTAAGTTTAGGGTTAGGCTAGGATATTCTAGGGCTAAGGTTAGGATTAGGCTAGGATATTCTAGGGCTAAGGTTAGGATTAGGCTAGGATATTCTAGGGCTAAGGTTAGGATTAGGCTAGGATATTCTAGGGCTAAGGTTAGGGCTAGGCTAGGATATTCTAGGGCTAAGGTTAGGATTAGGCTAGGATATTCTAGGGCTAAGGTTAGGGCTAGGCTAGGATATTCTAGGGCTAAGGATAGGATTAGGCTAGGATATTCTAGGGCTAAGTTTAGGATTAGTTCTAGGGCTAAGTTTAGGATTAGGCTAGGATATTCTAGGGCTACGGTTAGGATTAGGCTAGGATATTCTAGGGCTAAGGTTAGGATTAGGCTAGGATATTCTAGGGCTAAGGTTAGGGCTAGGCTAGGATATTCTAGGGCTATGGTTAGGGCTAAAGCTCCGGAATTCCAGAATACGAGACATCCATGTGTGTGTGTACAGCTAGTCAGGAACACCCCAGGGTGTCTAACAGGAAAGACCACGGTAAGGTGGTGTTTATGTAACAGAGCAGACATAACATGGTAAGGTTTGTTTATGTAACAGAGCAGACATAACATGGTAAGGTGGTATTTATGTAACAGAGCAGACATAACATGGTAAGGTGGTGTTTATGTAACAGAGCAGACATAACATGGTAAGGTGTTACATATGTAACAGAGCAGACATAACATGGTAAGGTGGTTATAAGGTGTGTTTATGTAACTGAGCAATTGTAACATGGTAAGGTGATCTTGAGCATTTCATTAGTATTAGAAGTTTGAAGTTCACACACAGCTATATGATGTCATAATGCTCTAATGTGTAGGCAGTGCTCCATTTATAATTAACCATTCCAACAATAATCTTTAGTAATTTCATAAGCGTAATTCCATCACTGCTAGGACGTTTGTTTGTGATTGTCTTCAGAGATATTTCTGCCTCATGCCTCACTTAGCCAGCACAATACAGCCATCTAGCCAGCACAATACAGCAGATTAGGTCATCTAGCCAGCACAATACAGCAGATTAGGTCATCTAGCCAGCACAATACAGCAGATTAGGTCACTTAGCCAGCACAATACAACAGATTAGGTCATCTAGCCAGCACAATACAGCAGATTAGGTCATCTAGCCAGCACAATACAGCAGATTAGGTCACTTAGCCAGCACAATACAGCAGATTAGGTCATCTAGCCAGCACAATACAGCAGATTAGGTCACTTAGCCAGCACAATACAGCAGATTAGGTCATCTAGCCAGCACAATACAGCAGATTAGGTCACTTAGCCAGCACAATACAGCAGATTAGGTCATCTAGCCAGCACAATACAGCAGATTAGGTCATCTAGCCTGCACAATACTGCTGATTAGGTCATCTAGCCAGCACAATACAGCAGATTAGGTCATCTAGCCAGCACAATACAGCAGATTAGGTCATCTAGCCAGCACAATACAGCAGATTAGGTCACTTAGCCAGCACAATACAGCAGATTAGGTCATCTAGCCTGCACAATACAGCAGATTAGGTCTACAAAATAAAGGGGAATTTAGAAGCAGTCACACAACTTCACGCACGCACGCGTGAAGATAATAAGGTAATAATAGAGTAGCCTTTCAGAATTTAAATCCACACTCTATATATATTTATACTACATCACATGACCTGTGGCTAATCTGATTGGTTAATAACTATAGGTTACATAGGCGCGTAACCTACACTTTTAACCGCATGTAGTTTAGCGCGTGCGCAATGTAGTATAAGTAAGATAGCCTATACAAAAGAGTCGGTTATGCGCCAGTGTAACCTACTCGTTTGCTGTTACATTCCTCGGCTTCGCCTCGGGGTAACCGCAAACTCGGAGGTTACATAGGCGCATAACCGACTCTTTTGTATAGGCTATCCTATACTTGTCTGATCAAAAGAGGCTACATTTGTCATCTTTTATAACTGCACGTGCTAGTAATGCATGCTGGGCACGTGCTAGTAATGCATGCTGGGCACGTACTAGTAATGCATGCTGGGCACGTGCTAGTAATGCATGCTGGGCACGTGCTAGTAATGCATGCTGGGCACGGGCTAGTAATGCATGCTGGGTATGGAGCGACGAGCGAAGAAAAAGCTAGAGGATGTTGATGAACTGAATAACTAGACCTCTCAGCCTCTCCTGCCAGTACAGCAAATTATTATTATTTGGGGGGAGAGGGGCATGAGTGCCTAAGGGGGCGGTGGTGGAGGGCTTGCAGAGATTTATTGGTGTCTTGGTTTGTTGTACAGTGTATGTCCTATTTCTGTCTGGTTTGTTCTGCTATTTGGTAAGGGGACACATCAGCTATTAAACTGTGCAGCTCATTCTCACCTGCCCAGCCTAGACTCTCCTGGTGTTCACTCCATCCATCCCTTCACTATGACGACCATTCCAGATTGACGTAACCCACATTATTTAGTCTCATATTATTTAATGGGTGGTGACCTAGGGTACATGCATACATACATAGATACATATGCCATGCACGGCAACACCATGTTTCCCACCCAACACCGCACTGAGGGCACGCTCCACTCGCCAATCAGAGCTCCTGCATCTCACCCTATCAAGCTACCTGAAACAAGCTGCATGATCCAGCACCCTGGGGGATAACTCATTGATCTAATTTTAGATATCATAGCCACACCTACTTCACGTACATATGGCTCGTTTTCAGCCCTAACTTGTGAACAACAACCTATCCTGGGGTGCGTAAGGTCAAAGTGCAGGGTATGAGTTCTACGAATGAGATCTTAAAATTTCAAATCAGTTTATACAGTTAGTGTGCACACACATTCACAAACCACACCCACCACACCCACACCCACTTGGAGCCTACCTAGATATCCATTGGATTGGAAGAAGGCATCTGCCCATCTGTGCTGCATCAGCACATACACAGTGGGCGTGTACATGGATTTTGCACCATGACCTCGCTGAGCGCCACGCACATCTCCGGAAGAGATTAGCTTGTGTAACACAGCTGCAACACACAGCAAGAGTGAAGGTGAGATGTCAGGGATTGGAGGAGCACTTATAAAATTCAAGAATTATAGTCACATATTGTGCAAGGAAGGAAGAGGGGGCCAGTCACCCCCCCCCCACCCTCCCCCCCAACCCAGAAATAGAGATAGTTATAAATGTATAATTACCAAATACAGTAAATGTATGAAAACTACTGGGCACACTAGCCCACACACACTAGCCACACACACACCACACACACGCACACACACATACGCGCGCGCACACACGCACGCACATGCACACATGCACACACACACACACACATGCACGCACACACACATGCACACACACACACACACACAAACAGTCCTGCATGAAAGCTTGACCTGGTCAAAGTAAATCTTACCCCTAAATCCCTATCCTAATCCTTACCTGCTACCCTTATTTGCCAATTCTAGCCCAGCCATACCCTACATCTCTATACTGGCCCAGCCATACCCTACATCTCTATACTGGCCCTAGCCTTACCCTACATCTCTATACTGGCCCAGCCATACCCTACATCTCTATACTGGCCCAGCCATACCCTACATCTCTATACTGGCCCAGCCATACCCTACATCTCTATACTGGCCCAGCCATACCCTACATCTCTATACTGGCCCAGCCATACCCTACATCTCTATACTAGCCCCAGCCTTACCCTACATCTCTATACTAGCACTAGCCTTACCCTACATCTCTATACTAGCACTGGCCTTACCCTACATCTCTATACTGGCCCAGCCTTAGCCTACATCTCTATACTAGCACTAGCCTTACCCTACATCTCTATACTAGCCCCAGCCTTACCCTACATCTCTATACTGGCCCAGCCATACCCTACATCTCTATACTAGCCCCAGCCTTACCCTACATCTCTATACTGGCCCAGCCTTACCCTACATCTCTATACTAGCACTGGCCTTACCCTACATCTCTATACTAGCACTGGCCTTACCCTACATCTCTATACTGGCCCAGCCTTACCCTACATCTCTATACTAGCCCCAGCCTTACCCTACATCTCTATACTGGCCCCAGCCTTACCCTACATCTCTATACTAGCCCTAGCCTTACCCTACATCTCTATACTAGCCCCAGCCTTACCCTACATCTCTATACTGGCCCAGCCATACCCTACATCTCTATACTAGCCCCAGCCTTACCCTAGTATACAGGTATGCCTATCCTTAGCCACAACCCTAGAATACCCCTAGACCTAGCCCTGAAATACCCCTAGCCCCGACCCTAGAATACCCCTAACCCAGGAATAGCTCTAGCCTTATCCCAAACCTAGAATACCACTTGCCCCAGCCCTAGCCCTGGAATACCCCTAGCCCTAACCCTAGAATACCCTAGCCTTATCCCTAACCCTAGAATGCCCTAGCCCTAGAATACCCCTTACCCTAACCCTAACCCTAGAATACCCTTAGACCTAGCCCTAGTATATGCCTAGCCACAAGCCCAACACCAGAATACCCCAATTCTGGGATCCACGCTGTATAGTGCAGTGACCCCTTCCCCCACCAGGTGGTCTAGGAAAGGTGGTGGAAGTATTGGACACACTATGACCAGTGCCCAACCACACGCAGATTAGTGATTGCCCACAACCTAACCACAACTCTACAAAACCAACTTACAGAAAAATAATCCCTCTTGAAACTGTCCTTGCTTGAGTATCGGTCCAATTTGAACAGGGCAAGTCATTGCAGAGAAAAGGCCTCGAATACGACTCCGATACCTCAAGAAGTAATACACTCTTGATAACCGGGGGCCCAGAAGGGGAGGGGTTAAAATGATGGAATATCCCTTTGCCCACTCCCAACTTATGGGTGTGGTCAAGAGTGTAGTGTCATTTGTGGATAAGAGTGTAATGCCACTTGTGGATAAGAGTGTAGTGCCACTTGTGGATAAGTGGACAAGAGTGTAGTGCCACTTGTGGATAAGAGTGTAGTGCCACTTGTGGATAAGAGTGTAGTGTCATTTGTGGATAAGAGTGTAGTGCCACTTGTGGATAAGAGTGTAGTGCCACTTGTGGATAAGAGTGTAGTGCCACTTGTGGATAAGAGTGTAGTGCCACTTGTGGATAAGAGTGTAGTGCCACTTGTGGATAAGAGTGTAGTGCAACTTGTTAGTGATCCTAACAGACCTTCCATCTTCTAAAAACCTTCCTCATTATATGCTGTCTACTCTGTGTAGGAACTATAAATACCACCAGGAAGAGATGCAACCTGCAGACCTCCTTTACCACTTTTCCAATAGCTACTGTATTCTGTGTGCTAAGATCGAAGATTAGTTCTGACAAATGAAGCTTGCCTCGTGACAAGACAGAGTGTTCAGACAGAGTGTTCTGGTAGGAAGGGAATATTTTTTAATTATGCTATATAAAGCACATCACACATAGAGCACTCTTGGGTGAAGATAGACCACACTGTTCCTAATAAGGGCATACCTTTTAATGTAAGCTTCAGTGTAGAGAGTACCAGACTCGGTCTTGTCCAAGTTTCCCAGTATCTTATTAGTCCTCAATGAAGATTCAAGAACCTAGATCATACCCAAATCAAAATAAACAATTAAGATATTAAGATTGCAGACAGGATATGCTCGTGGCTGCCCAGACAAGCCTGGGAAATGGGAGGGAGGGGGGGGGGGGGGGGGGGGGGGGGGTCATAGTTATAGGCACTCTCCCACCCCACCCCATAGCCAGTACCAGACAGCACAAGTGCCTTTAAGGTCATACCTAGACAACACGATCTTCACTGTTGGTTTAGGAAGATCTGGCTCTGGTACCACCTGAAGTACAAGTTTAGACTTACACATACCTCAGACACCCCAGGAACTATCCCTGTCTATTCCCAGGAGCTGCCCCTGTCTATTCCCAGGAACTACCCCTGTCTATTCCCAGGAACTGCCCCTGTCTATTCCCAGGAACTATCCCTGTCTATTCCCATGAACTATCCTGTCTATTCCCAGGAGCTGCCCCTGTCTATTCCCAGGAACTACCCCTGTCTATTCCCATGAACTATCCTGTCTATTCCCATGAACTGCCCCTGTCTATTCCCAGGAACTGCCCCTGTCTATTCCCAGGAACTACCCCTGTCTATTCCCATGAACTATCCCTGTCTATTCCCAGGAACTATCCCTGTCTATTCCCAGGAGCTGCCCCTGTCTATTCCCAGCTACCCCTGTCTATTCCCAGGAGCTGCCCCTGTCTATTCCCATGAACTATCCTGTCTATTCCCATGAACTGCCCCTGTCTATTCCCAGGAGCTGCCCCTGTCTATTCCCAGCTACCCCTGTCTATTCCCAGGAGCTGCCCCTGTCTATTCCCATGAACTATCCTGTCTATTCCCATGAACTGCCCCTGTCTATTCCCAGGAACTGCCCCTGTCTATTCCCAGGAACTACTCCTGTCTATTCCCAGGAACTACCCTGTCTATTCCCATGAACTATCCCTGTCTATTCCCAGGAACTATCCCTGTCTATTCCCAGGAGCTGCCCCTGTCTATTCCCAGCTACCCCTGTCTATTCCCAGGAGCTGCCCCTGTCTATTCCCATGAACTATCCTGTCTATTCCCATGAACTGCCCCTGTCTATTCCCAGGAACTGCCCCTGTCTATTCCCAGGAACTACTCCTGTCTATTCCCAGGAACTACCCTGTCTATTCCCATGAACTACTCCTGTCTATTCCCAGGAACTATCCCTGTCTATTCCCATGAACTGCCCCTGTCTATTCCCAGGAACTTCCCCTGTCTATTCCCAGGAACTATCCCTGTCTATTCCCATGAACTATCCTGTCTATTCCCATGAACTACTCCTGTCTATTCCCAGGAACTATCCCTGTCTATTCCCAGGAACTACCTCTGTCTATTCCCAGGAATGCATTGTCAGGACTCTACAAGATCATTAACACCAAATCTATCACTTCCTAGGCTCATTTTCAAACTGTCTCCTATCTCAACCCTCATCAACTTATAGTGGAGGAGTCTAAAAAGTTCAAAATTCATGTTTGTCAATTTACACACCTACCACTGCCACATTGTACAAACTCCACACTTGTTCTTCCACCATACCTCCAGCTTGTTCCAGTAGTCCTCTCTCATACAAGCCATTTTTAATACACAAAGCTGGTAGAGCTGGTTTAATTATCAGTCCAAGATCATGTGTGGGTTGGGGGGGGGGGGGAACTAGAGCACACTATAGCTGCCATAGCTGAGGCTAACACACTATAGCTGCCATAGCTGAGGCTAACTACACTATAGCTGCCCATAGCTGAGGCTAACTACACTATAGCTGCCCATAGCTGAGGCTAACACACTATAGCTGCCCATAGCTGAGGCTAACTACACAATAGCTGCCCATAGCTGAGGCTAACTACACTATAGCTGCCCATAGCTGAGGCTAACACACTATAGCTGCCCATAGCTGAGGCTAACTACACAATAGCTGCCCATAGCTGAGGCTAACACACTATAGCTGCCATAGCTGAGGCTAACTACACTATAGCTGCCCATAGCTGAGGCTAACACACTATAGCTGCCATAGCTGAGGCTAAGTACACTATAGCTGCCCATAGCTGAGGCTAACTACACTATAGCTGCCATAGCTGAGGCTAACTACACTATAGCTGCCATAGCTGAGGCTAACTACACTATAGCTGCCCATAGCTGAGGCTAACTACACTATAGCTGCCCATAGCTGAGGCTAACTACACTATAGCTGCCCATAGCTGAGGCTAACTACACTATAGCTGCCATAGCTGAGGCTAACTACACTATAGCTGCCCATAGCTGAGGCTAACACACTATAGCTGCCATAGCTGAGGCTAACTACACTATAGCTGCCCATAGCTGAGGCTAACTACACTATAGCTGCCCATAGCTGAGGCTAACACACTATAGCTGCCCATAGCTGAGGCTAACACACTATAGCTGCCATAGCTGAGGCTAACACACTATAGCTGCCATAGCTGAGGCTAACTACACTATAGCTGCCCATAGCTGAGGCTAACACACTATAGCTGCCCATAGCTGAGGCTAACTATCTATAGCTGCCCATAGCTGAGGCTAACTACACTATAGCTGCCCATAGCTGAGGCTAACTACACTATAGCTGCCATAGCTGAGGCTAACTACACTATAGCTGCCCATAGCTGAGGCTAACTACACTATAGCTGCCATAGCTGAGGCTAACTACACAATAGCTGCCCATAGCTGAGGCTAACTACACAATAGCTGCCCATAGCTGAGGCTAACTACACAATAGCTGCCATAGCTGAGGCTAACTATCTATAGCTGCCATAGCTGAGGCTAACTATCTATAGCTGCCATAGCTGAGGCTAACTACACTATAGCTGCCATAGCTGAGGCTAACTACACTATAGCTGCCCATAGCTGAGGCTAACTACACTATAGCTGCCCATAGCTGAGGCTAACTACACTATAGCTGCCATAGCTGAGGCTAACTACACTATAGCTGCCCATAGCTGAGGCTAACTACACTATAGCTGCCCATAGCTGAGGCTAACTACACTATAGCTGCCCATAGCTGAGGCTAACTACACGATAGCTGAGGCTAACTATCTATAGCTGCCCATAGCTGAGGCTACAATGTAACTACACTATAGCTGCCATAGCTGTAACTGCTCATTCCTCCATGTTGGGCTTGGCTCCATTAACACAGGCTAGGCTAGGATATATACTTTCATGTTAAGCTACCCAGTTGTGAGTCTATGGAGTCTATGGAGCTTACTACATACGTAGCCAATTATGTCCACATCTGAGAGTAGACGGGAACCTCTAATTGCAAGCATGAAACTTTAATATAGTGTATATATATATATATATTAGTCCTAAGTACTGTAGTTACTGTATCTTCATGAGAAGCTATTGCAGTTCTAGTCGTTGATCTAGTTATTTCTTCGTCGACTTCCCCACAGAGAAGGTGCAGCACACAAGTATTGAGAAATGTGTCACTTCCTGACACTTGCAGCACAATTGCCATGGGGAAGGGATGAGAAAGGTGGTGCACTTGCTCAAGACAATATTTATTTTTATGACGACAACTATCGGAGTTCCACCCCCCTCCCACCCACCCCTCCCACCTTAAGGGGAAAAAATCTACGTATTATATGGGCAGAGCTACATAACTACAGCAGGTCATTTCTCCAGACCTCACTCCCTGCCTTCCCTCCAGACCTCTGTCCTGCCTTCTCTCCAGACCTCTGTCCTGCCTTCTCTCCAGACCTCACCAAACCTCTGTCCCGCCTTCTCTTCAGACTTCTCTGAAAACCTCTCTCACCGCATTCTCTCTTTGCAAGTCTACATTCAGCGCAGGTTGGGAGGCACATGCCATTCCATGCTGAGTCGTGCCACACTTAATGAATGCTCAGGATGGTCAGCTTCTTCAGTGTGGGGTGCTGAGAGGACCATGATGACATCACAAGCTCCATGTCCATTTCACCATCACCGTGACGATGGGTCCAGAGCAATGGAAGCAATAATATAACTATGGGGCAGTGCACACTGGGAGTGTCATAGTGATGGGAACCAATTCCCCTCTCCTACCTGACCAGAAAAGTAACCAATGCATGCGCAGACCCTAATTCAGCATGACCAGGAAATGGTTTTAGGTGGTGTCCAAGTTCCTGGAAGCCACTGTTGCCAAAATGGCATGGCACTTGCGATCATCGGCTATTTCCATTTTGTTTAACCCTCTCACTGGCATAAGCGACTTAAGTCGCGAAAACTGGTTAGTCGTGACGAAACAATTCATAAAAAATTAACCGTTCGCAGTATTAACTTCAAAAATTGTACGAATATGCCCAAAGCATGCCTCTAATATACCCCTGAATATCTGGAAAATACGGAATGAGGAAAGGGAAGTAAACATGCCAGCAAACATCACTTCCGGTTAATTCCCGGTCTCGAAGAAGAAATGGCGACTTGCTTTAGAGTAGAGACGAAGCGTTAGACTTCCTATTTGGATGACTTCGGCCTGTCCGAGATTGACGTTAGTGAAGGAGAGGAAGAAAGTGCCTGTGCTTACCTGGGAAGTGGCGTAGTTGACGGTGATGCTATGGTAGCTATAACAGAAGCTGTTGGCACCGACCACGAAGCAAGTTTTCAAAGTATAGATCGCCCTACTCTGCCAAGCGAAGCTTCAGACGATAGCGATGGTCATGAAGACTTCCCCCAAGGTAAGAATAGATAAGAGTTGTATAGTAAAGCCTAGTAACTAGCATAATAATAAGAACTATTTCTCCTGGGAAGGTAGTTTCACTCATGGAGCTGGAGGAGGAGGATGAGAAGCAGCAGAGGAGAAGACAGGGTTGGAGGAGAGGTTATTATTTTACAAACAGTTGTTGTTGTTGACCAAAAGTTGACCAGCTAACATTGCTGGTTTCATGTGTAATATGAAATTGAGATGATATAAACCCGATATAAACCCTTTTATTTTACTTCCTGTCTCTTATAACAATATTCACATTTCTGTGGTTTGTTGCTAAGCAACTAAAATTTAACATAACGTCCCTTCATGCATCAGCTATCACCTGATATATAGTTGTTGGGTACTTGTCTTCATAAGGTCCTCTATAAAAAAAAAAGTGAAATTGTGTCAATTTTTGTAAAAAGTCCTCCGTAAATCTGCCAGTGAAAGGGTTAAGGGGAAGGGGAGGGGCAATATCACACTTACAAAAACTTGTGGTTAAGGTTTGGAGCTTCTGCACACTTCACTGTGTATGCACTTGATATAGAGCTCACTCTTTTAATGCTAAAAATGTTGCATACACATGTGGTATAACTGCCATAGTCAGGGGGGTAGGAAGGGGGGAGGCAGGGGGGGCCAAGGCCCCCACCTCCCACATAACTTTATCTAGTCGTTGTGGCTTAGAATGCCCCCCCCCCCCCCCCCCACTTAAAATTTGCTTCCTACCCCCTGATAGTTACATGTACATGTGTCAGAGTTGGGGCCCTCAAAACCTCATGCCTGAACTCTCTGCAGTTGTGGCTCCTGATTGGAAATGCCGTAGCTTTATCAGAAATTCCCGATGAAGGCTAGAGAGCATCTACATACAGCTGAAACATCTGGCCAAAACATCCATCTAGCCAAAACATCTAGCAGAAACATTTAGCCGTAACATCTAGCCATAACATTTAGCCAAATCATCTAACCGTAACATCTAGCCATAACATCTAGCCAAAACATCAAACATCTAGCCATAACATTTAGCCAAATCATCTAGCCGAAACATCTAGCCAAAACATTTAGCCGTGACATTTAGCCAAAACATTTAGCCAAAACATCTAGCCGTAACATCTAGCCATAATATCTAGCCAAAACATTTAGCCGTAACATCTAGCCGTAACATCTAGCCAAAACATCTAGCCAAAACATCTAGCCAAAACATCTAGCCAAAACATCTAGCCGTAACATCTAGCCAAAACATCTAGCCAAAACATCTAGCCAAAACATCTAGCCAAAACATCTAGCCGTAACATCTAGCCGAGACATCTAGCCAAAACATCTAGCCGTAACATCTAGCCGAGACATCTAGCCAAAACATCTAGCCAAAACATCTAGCCGTAACATCTAGCCGTAACATCTAGCCAAAACATCTAGCCAAAACATCTAGCCAAAACATCTAGCTGTAACATCTAGCCATAATATCTAGCCAAAACATTTAGCCGTAACATCTAGCCGTAACATCTAGCCAAAACATCTAGCCAAAACATCTAGCCAAAACATCTAGCCGTAACATCTAGCCAAAACATCTAGCCCAAACATCTAGCCAAAACATCTAGCTGTAACATCTAGCCGAGACATCTAGCCAAAACATCTAGCCGTAACATCTAGCCGAGACATCTAGCCAAAACATCTAGCCAAAACATCTAGCCGTAACATCTAGCCGTAACATCTAGCCAAAACATCTAGCCAAAACATCTAGCCGTAACATCTAGCCGTAACATCTAGCCAAAACATCTAGCCGAAACATCTAGCCATAATATCTAGTCAAAACATTTAGCCGTAACATTTAGCCAAAACATTTAGCCAAAACATCTAGCCAAAACATCTAGCCGTAACATCTAGCCATAATATCTAGCCAAAACATTTAGCCGTAACATCTAGCCGTAACATCTAGCCAAAACATCTAGCCAAAATATCTAGCCGTAACATCTAGCCAAAACATCTAGCCAAAACATCTAGCCAAAACATCTAGCCGTAACATCTAGCCGAGACATCTAGCCAAAACATCTAGCCGTAACATCTAGCCGAGACATCTAGCCAAAACATCTAGCCAAAACATCTAGCCGTAACATCTAGCCGTAACATCTAGCCAAAACATCTAGCCAAAACATCTAGCCGTAACATCTAGCCGTAACATCTAGCCAAAACATCCAGCCAAAACATCTAGCCGTAACATCTAGCCGAGACATCTAGCCAAAACATCTAGCCAAAACATCTAGCCGTAACATCTAGCCATAACATCTAGCCAAAACATCTAGCCGTAACATCTAGCCGTAACATCTAGCCAAAACATCTAGCCAAAACATCTAGCCGTAACATCTAGCCGTAACATCTAGCCAAAATATCTAGCCATAACATCTAGCCGTAACATCTAGCCGTAACATCTAGCCAAAACATCTAGCCAAAACATCCAGCCAAAACATCTAGCCGTAACATCTAGCCATAACATCTAGCCAAAACATCTAGCCAAAACATCCAGCCAAAACATCTAGCCGAAACATCTAGCCATAATATCTAGCCAAAACATTTAGCCGTAACATTTAGCCAAAACATTTAGCCAAAACATCTAGCCAAAACATCTAGCCATAACATCCATCTAGCAGAAACATCGAACAAATTTAAGTTGGTTATCTTGCATCCAATATTACCGGAAACCTTGAAATTCATGCTCCACTAAATTCATACTTTTGGGATTGAAAACCCTTCAAAATAAAACATCGGAACCAAATGATGCTAACACAAGGGCTCGCGGATAGAGGCAAAGATTACAAGGGCTCGCGGATAGAGGCAAAGATTTCCACCACTTTTATTTGTCATAAATAGTTGTCAGCATCCTGTGCCTGTGGGCAGGAGACCAATCACAGTGTGCTGCTGGCACTGACTGGTGTACTGCTGGCACTGACTGGTGTGGTACAGGCAGTGACTGGTGTGCTATAGGCACTGCCTGGTATGCCGCAGGCACTGGCTGGTGTGCTGCAGGCACTGACTGGTGTGGTACAGGCACTGACTGGTGTGCTGCAGGCACTGACTGGTGTACTGCAGGCACTGACTGGTGTGGTACAGGCACTGACTGGTGTACTGCAGGCAGTGACTGGTGTGCTGTAGGCACTGGCTGGTGTGCTATAGGCACTGCCTGGTATGCCGCAGGCACTGGCTGGTGTGCTGCAGGCACTGACTGGTTTGAATAATGGAAGGATCTCACAAGCAGATCAGTCAGTTCTTCCAGTAATGCTGGGCCTTGGGGCAACTGTCTCTCGTATGCTTAGGCAGGCCTTGTGGAGAACTCTGGTCCTTGAGGGAAACCATTCTCAAGAGCTTAGGCAGGCCTCGTGCAGTGCTGCAGATCCAGTCCAGTGTGCAGTTGTCAATAACTTTGAACAGAGTTATCGACAGTCAGCGGTGCATCTGACAAAGCATGCGTTTGCAACTGGTCCACGTGTTCCTCATGTGGTGAGGTGAGCAGACACTTGCAACATATGCTCGTGGCTTGGTTTTCCAATGTGAACATTCCATGCCAGCCTATGGCACAAACACTTGCACACTCTGCATGGACAACTACATTCAAGGCTTGAAATTCAGGATGCCTTGATATGCAAGACACAGAGTCATCCAGCTCACCCACACATCTTCCACACCACTCATACAGCGTGCCACAATGTGCACCAGTAACTGAACAGATGCCACTATGAACCACACTATACACACCTGACCTGCACTCCACTATGAACCACCCTATACACACCTGACCTGCACTCCACTATGAACCACCCTATACACACCTGACCTGCACTCCACTAGGAACCACCCTATACACACCTGACCTGCACTCCACTATGAACCACCCTATACACACCTGACCTGCACTCCACTATGAACCACCCTATATACACCTGACCTGCACTCCACTATGAACCACCCTATACACACCTGACCTGCACTCCACTATGAACCACCCTATACACACCTGACCTGCACTCCACTATGAACCACCCTATACACACCTGACCTGCACTCCACTATGAACCACCCTATATACACCTGACCTGCACTCCACTATGAACCACCCTATACACACCTGACCTGCACTCCACTATGAACCAGAATATACACACCTGACCTGCACTCCACTATGAACCACCCTATACACACCTGACCTGCACTCCACTATGAACCACCCAATACACACCTGACCTGCACTCCACTATGAACCACCCTATACACACCTGACCTGCACTCCACTATGAACCACACTATACACACCTGACCTGCACTCCACTATGAACCACACTATACACACCTGACCTGCACTCCACTATGAACCAGAATATACACACCTGACCTGCACTCCACTATGAACCACCCTATACACACCTGACCTGCACTCCACTATGAACCACCCTATACACACCTGACCTGCACTCCACTATGAACCACCCTATACACACCTGACCTGCACTCCACTAGGAACCACCCTATACACACCTGACCTGCACTCCACTATGAACCAGAATATACACACCTGACCTGCACTCCACTATGAACCACCCTATACACACCTGACCTGCACTCCACTATGAACCACCCCACCCTATACACACCTGACCTGCACTCCACTATGAACCACCCTATACACACCTGACCTGCACTCCACTATGAACCACCCTATACACACCTGACCTGCACTCCACTATGAACCACCCTATATACACCTGACCTGCACTCCACTATGAACCACCCTATACACACCTGACCTGCACTCCACTATGAACCAGAATATACACACCTGACCTGCACTCCACTATGAACCACCCTATACACACCTGACCTGCACTCCACTATGAACCACCCAATACACACCTGACCTGCACTCCACTATGAACCACCCTATACACACCTGACCTGCACTCCACTATGAACCACACTATACACACCTGACCTGCACTCCACTATGAACCACCCTATACACACCTGACCTGCACTCCACTATGAACCAGAATATACACACCTGACCTGCACTCCACTATGAACCACCCTATACACACCTGACCTGCACTCCACTATGAACCACCCTATACACACCTGACCTGCACTCCACTATGAACCACCCTATACACACCTGACCTGCACTCCACTATGAACCACCCTATACACACCTGACCTGCACTCCACTATGAACCACCCTATACACACCTGACCTGCACTCCACTAGGAACCACCCTATACACACCTGACCTGCACTCCACTATGAACCAGAATATACACACCTGACCTGCACTCCACTATGAACCACCCTATACACACCTGACCTGCACTCCACTATGAACCACCCTATACACACCTGACCTGCACTCCACTATGAACCACCCTATACACACCTGACCTGCACTCCACTATGAACCACCCTATACACACCTGACCTGCACTCCACTATGAACCACCCTATACACACCTGACCTGCACTCCACTATGAACCAGAATATACACACCTGACCTGCACTCCACTATGAACCACCCTATACACACCTGACCTGCACTCCACTATGAACCACCCAATACACACCTGACCTGCACTCCACTATGAACCACACTATACACACCTGACCTGCACTCCACTATGAACCACACTATACACACCTGACCTGCACTCCACTATGAACCACCCTATACACACCTGACCTGCACTCCACTATGAACCACCCTATACACACCTGACCTGCACTCCACTATGAACCACCCTATACACACCTGACCTGCACTCCACTATGAACCACCCTATACACACCTGACCTGCACTCCACTATGAACCACCCTATACACACCTGACCTGCACTCCACTATGAACCACCCTATACACACCTGACCTGCACTCCACTATGAACCACCCTATACACACCTGACCTGCACTCCACTATGAACCACCCCACCCTATACACACCTGACCTGCACTCCACTGTGCAGCTCTCCTGCTTCCTTGCTACACGCTGTATTATAATCTAACCTGTGCAGCTCCCCTGCTTCCATGCTACACGCTGTATTATAATCTACACTGTGCAGCTCTCCTGCTTCCATGCTACATGCTGTATTATAATCTACACTGTGCAGCTCTCCTGCTTCCTTGCTACATGCTGTATTATAATCTACACTGTGCAGCTCTCCTGCTTCCATGCTACACGCTGTATTATAATCTACACTGTGCAGCTCTCCTGCTTCCATGCTACAGGCTGTATTATAATCTACACTGTGCAGCTCTCCTGCTTCCATGCTACACGCTGTATTATAATCTACACTGTGCAGCTCTCCTGCTTCCTTGCTACACGCTGTATTATAATCTACACTGTGCAGCTCTCCTGCTTCCATGCTACACGCTGTATTATAAACTACACTGTACAGCTCTCCTGCTTCCATGCTACATGCTGTATTATAATCTACACTGTGCAGCTCTCCTGCTTCCCTGCTACATGCTGTATTATAATCTACACTGTGCAGCTCTCCTGCTTCCATGCTACACGCTGTATTATAATCTACACTGTGCAGCTCTCCTGCTTCCATGCTACAGACTGTATTATAATCTACACTGTGCAGCTCTCCTGCTTCCTTGCTACACGCTGTATTATAATCTACACTGTGCAGCTCTCCTGCTTCCATGCTACAGGCTGTATTATAATCTACACTGTGCAGCTCTCCTGCTTCCATGCTACACGCTGTATTATAATCTATACTGTGCAGCTCTCCTGCTTCCATGCTACACGCTGTATTATAATCTACACTGTGCAGCTCTCCTGCTTCCATGCTACACGCTGTATTATAATCTACACTGTGCAGCTCTCCTGCTTCCATGCTACATGCTGTATTATAATCTACGTTGTGCAGCTCTCCTGCTTCCCTGCTACACGCTGTATTATAATCTACACTGTGCAGCTCTCCTGCTTCCATGCTACACGCTGTATTATAATCTACACTGTGCAGCTCTCCTGCTTCCATGCTACACGCTGTATTATAATCTACACTGTGCAGCTCTCCTGCTTCCATGCTACATGCTGTATTATAATCTACACTGTGCAGCTATCCTGCTTCCCTGCTACACGCTGTATTATAATCTACACTGTGCAGCTCTCCTGCTTCCATGCTACATGCTGTATTATAATCTACACTGTGCAGCTCTCCTGCTTCCATGCTACATGCTGTATTATAATCTACACTGTGCAGCTCTCCTGCTTCCTTGCTACACGCTGTATTATAATCTACGATGTGCAGCTCTCCTGCGACACACTGTATTATAATCTACACTGTGCAGCTCTCCTGCTTCCTTGCTACATGCTGTATTATAATCTACACTGTGCAGCTCTCCTGCTTCCTTGCTACATGCTGTATTATAATCTACACTGTGCAGCTCTCCTGCTTCCATGCTACACGCTGTATTATAATCTACACTGTGCAGCTCTCCTGCTTCCATGTTACACGCTGTATTATAAATCTACACTGTGCAGCTCTCCTGCTTCCTTGCTACATGCTGTATTATAATCTACACTGTGCAGCTCTCCTGCTTCCTTGCTACACGCTGTATTATAATCTTCACTGTGCAGCTCTCCTGCTTCCATGCTACATGCTGTATTATAATCTACACTGTGCAGCTCTCCTGCTTCCTTGCTACACGCTGTATTATAATCTTCACTGTGCAGCTCTCCTGCTTCCTTGCTACATGCTGTATTATCATCTACACTGTGCAGCTCTCCTGCTTCGATGCTACACGCTGTATTATAATCTACACTGTGCAGCTCTCCTGCTTCCATGCTACATGCTGTATTATAATCTACGATGTGCAGCTCGCCGAGTAGCCATTCTGGACATGAAGATTCCATATTGATGCACGTGTATATACGCAGAAAAAGACAATTTCCAGGATTCCCAGTAGTCATGACGAAAGAATAATTTAACTCCGCTTGCGTATAACCATGACACACTAATGGACGGACGGTCAGACAAGGTGTATAATAATAATAACAACAACAACAACAAGAACAATAATGGCAATAATGATAATGATGATAATAATAATAATAATAATAGTAATAATAATAATGATAATGATGATAATAATAATAATAATAATAATAGTAATAATAATGATAATGATGATAATAATAATAATAGTAAAAATAATAATGATAATGATGATAATAATAATAATAATAGTAATAATAATAATGATAATGATGATAATAATAATAATAATAATAGTAATAATAATAATGACAATAATAATAATAGTAATAATAATAATGATGATAATAATAATAATAGTAATAATGATAATGATGATAATAATAATAATAATAATAATAGTAATAATAATAATGATAATGATGATAATAATAATAATAGTAATAATAATAATGATAATGATGATAATAATAACAACAACAATAACAACAACAATAACAACAACAACAACAATAATAATAAAGCCTTACCTCTAATAGAAAGTTATTTGGTAGTGAGAAGTTCTTGCTCAATTCGGCAACACTCATCTGTCCAATTTCATTGAGGGTCTCATTGATCTCCTCACACATGCCATCCAGGTAGCTCCTACACACACACACACACACACACACACACACACACACACACACAAGTGCCATGGAAGGACAGGAGAAGGGAGAGAGGGAGGAGAATATAGGGAGAACATGCCTGTGTTGGTTTCATAAGGAGAGAGGGAGGGAGGAGGAGAGGGAGGAGGAAAATAAATGGAAGACTGATATCTGAGCTCAGTTCTGCTGTTTCTGGTTGTCCCTCCTCTCTACAGTACACATGTACATGTAGGAGCTGCTGTTGCTGTTCTGTCTACTCTAGTAGCAGTCTGGCAGTCTCCGACAAAGTCTGGAAGCAGTTGCTTTGCCAAGTTTCAAGATGTATACATATATCAGCACCATTGTTTCACACCCAAGCACACGGCCACACCAACTATTCTTCCAGTGAGGAGCTCAGAGCCTGTTCCTTCTGTGACATAAGCTTCAAGAAACTGGGAAGCCATGTCCCTCACTATCGGGTCAGCGAAGCTGCCAGAAATGGCAGAAACACTTGACATCAACCATTACTGTATAATCATCAACCACCCCCTACGCCACCCTAGCTTATTAGCTTGTTCCATGCATCTGTGTGAGACCAAGTGATTGCGCATGGCTGATGTCAAGCCATCCATGGCAAGAAGACCCTGGTCTGCCCTCACCCCTCATAGTTTGCATACTCACCGGGAGGGAGGAGGGAGGGAGGGAAGAGGGGAGGGAGGGAGGAGGGGAGGGAGGGAGGAGGGGAGGGAGGGAGGAGGGGAGGGAGGAGTGGAGGGAGATAGGAGAAAAGAGAGGAAGGAGGAGGGGAGGGAGGAGGGGAGGGAGGAGGGGAGGGAGGAGGGGAGGGAGGAGGGGAGGGAGGAGGGGAGGGAGGAGGGGAGGGAGGAGGGGAGGGAGGAGGGGAGGGAGGAGGGGAGGGAGGAGGGGAGGGAGGAGGGGAGGGAGGAGGGGAGGGAGGAGGGGAGGGAGGAGGGGAGGGAGGAGGGGAGGGAGGAGGGGAGGGAGGAGGGGAGGGAGGAGGGGAGGAAGGAGGGGAGGGAGGAGGGGAGGGAGGAGGGGAGGGAGGAGGGGAGGGAGGAGGGGAGGGAGGAGGGGAGGGAGGAGGGGAGGGAGGAGGGGAGGGAGGAGGGGAGGGAGGAGGGGAGGGAGGAGGGGAGGGAGGAGGGGAGGTAGGAGGGACGAGGGAGGGAGGGAGGAGGGGAGGGGAGGAGGAAGAGAACAGGAAGGTGGGAGGAAAAAAGAAGGAAGCAGAGAAGGAAATATGTATGTATGTATGTATGGATGTATGTATGTATGTATGGATGGATGGATGGATGGAGAAAAGAAAGAAAGTGTTTATGGTTTTGAGCTTATTCTATCCTGCCAGGTACAAATGTCCTGCACTCACCAGAGATATGTAGTCTAGCAGCTAGCTAACCTCACCAGAGATCGTCTAGCAGCTAGCTAACCTCACCAGAGATCGTCGTCTAGCAGCTAGCTAACCTCACCAGAGATCGTCTAACAGCTAGCTAACCTCACCAGAGATCGTCTAACATCTAGCTAAGCTCATCAGAGATTGTCTAGCAGCTAGCTAACCTCACCAGAGATCATCTAGCAACTAGCTAACCTCACCAGAGATCATCTAGCACAGTGTTTCCCAAACTTTTTAGCCTAGGGGCCGGTGGGGACACCCTGAGTGTGTCGAGGGCCAGAGGCCATTGCTGGGGGGGGAATAGGACAAGAACAATTTTGCTTCTGTATTTCTGGTACATGTGAAGCAGAAAACACATGACAGTTGCACAAAGTAATCACAATCATGTGAAACATGGAATTGCTTCTGCTGTTCCATGATGACATCGTTATCAGGCTTGAGATGGGAAGAAGCCACTCTCACAGTGTCTTCCAAGTGTGCATCAGAGATCAAATTCCAGTACATGGACTTGGCGTACTTGATCTTGGAGAAAAGCTGCTCACAGATGTATGTACTGCCAAACATGGCAAGGAACCTCTGGCCATTGGCAGCTAGGTTCGGGAATGTATTGCATGGCAGGGCCTTGTAGAATTCCTTCAGCTCCTTCTCCAGAAACTGGGACTTGATGTCCATGTTGCTCTGTAGCTCTATCGGCTCCAGCTGAAGCTGGACTGGAGCTTTGTTTGGGTCAATTGTGAATGGCATAGAGAATATTTCAAAGACCATGCTTCTCAACCTGAACTCCTCAAAGCGAGAATTCCTTCAGCTCCTTCTCCAGAAACTGGGACTTGATGTCCATGTTGCTCTGTAGCTCTATCGGCTCCAGCTGAAGCTGGACTGGAGCTTTGTTTGGGTCAATTGTGAATGGCATAGAGAATATTTCAAAGACCATGCTTCTCAACCTGAACTCCTCAAAGCGGTGCTCAAACTATGTCTTCAGGTTTCCAACTTCTGCAGCATATCTCTGCCCATCAAAATCATCAGCTCTGTCCTCACAGTGCAGACTCGTCATGACAGCGAAGTGGTCGAGGTTACCAGCCTCCAACTGAGTCTGCCAGAGCTGCAGCTTCATAATGCTCGCACACACCCGAACAGGTTGTGGACGAGCTTTTCCTTGCCCTGCATGCAGACATTGAGCAAGTTCAGCTTCTCTGTAATGTCCACCTGAAAGGACAAGTCGCACAGCCATTGGGCTCTTGGACTGGCTGGCCCTTCATGCCAAGGAACATCTCCAGCTCTTCTCCGAGTTCCCAAAAACATTTCAGAGTGCTTCCCCTGCTGAGCCAATAGAGTACATCTCCATAGCTGGCCTCGAGCTCTTCCAACAGTTCCTTCAACTGTCTGTGGTTGAGGGCATGCGCTCTGATAAAGTTGACATGCGAGATGACCTTGCTCCTGGTGGATGATGCAATGGCACCAGATCAGGTCATGTGGCAGACCCCTCTTGTCCAGCTCAGCCATGACTTGGCCTTGCAGTCCTCGTCTGGTCCCCAGCATGGAAGGTGCGCCATCTGTGGCAATGCTTACCAGCCTCTTGAAGTCTAGCTTTTGCTCCTGCATGGCTGTGTTGCTCAAGGAAGACATTCTCTTCAGTGTATGTTTTCTTCATGGGGCAGAGAGAGAGGAGCTCCTCTGAGATGTTGCACTCTGCATCAACTCCCCTAATGAAGATGGCCAGCTGTGCAGTGTCGGTGATGTCTGTGCTCTCATGAAGGGCAAGAGAGAAGGCTGTGAACTCCAAGGCCAGGCTATGCAGCTGCTCTTTCAGGTTCTTGGACAGATCTTCCACCCGCCTGGTGACCGTCGTGTTGCTCAGGCTGACAGCAGTGAAGGAGGAGGCTTTCTCAGGGCACATCACTTCAACGACTGCTTGCAGGCATTCCTTGATGTACTTTCCAGCTCTGAAGGGCTATTTGCTTGGCAATGATCTGTGACACCATGAAGCTGGCCATTGTGGCAGCCTAGCCTTCGTTGACTGGTCTGGTGAAGACGTTCTGCTCTCTGGACAGCTTGGACTTGAGCTCTTTGGCCTTGGCAACTCGTTGTTCTCCTCAGTCCATCATACCTGTAATACAGAAAGCAGGTAGCCTAGCGCATTGTTTTTTGCTCTGAAAGATGAAGTTACCTGTCTGAATGCTTTGACTACCAGTAGTGTTGCCGGATGTTAAATAGCTTTATAACAGCGAGGCTTTCTTGACAGATGAGGCAGAGACACTTGCTCCTGTCTGAGATGAAGAAGAATTCCTTGGTCCATTCTTCATTGAAGGCCGCATCCACCTTCCACTTCTTTGGCAGTGCCATCCTGACGCTGCACTGTTGGAGGAGGCAGCAAGGTCCAAGGAGTCCAAATCCAAGGTGGAGAAGTCCAAACACAGGATGTGAATGTTGCAAATTGGAGTGGATCTCGGGGAAATCTGCAGGGACTTGAGGCCAGCTCCTTTAAATATGTTTTTGGCCGAGACCAATTACAACCAAAGTGGTCATGTTATGTGTTAGACATGAGAAATTTGTGCCTGTATTTGTATGCACAGTGTTATCTTGTAATGTGGTGTGTTAATCACAGTTTGTGCATTAGCTATGCAAGACATGATGAGCCGGGCACTGTTCAGTTGGGGAGGGTATGTGAAGGGTGTGTCTCCACAAATACAGATTAAATATTTATGTTTAATTTAGTTTGTAAAAAAATGCTGTTAATCGTCCGACGGCCGGACTCAGGGCCTCCGGGGGCCAGATCCGGCCACTGGGCCGGACTTTGGGAAACGATGATCTAGCATCTAGCTAACCTCACCAGAGATCATCTAACATCTAGCTAAGCTCATCAGAGATCGTCTAGCAGCTAGCTAACCTCACCAGAGATCGTCTAGTATCTAGCTAACCTCACCAGAGATCATCTAGCATCTACAAGCTAACCTCATCAGAGATCGTCTAGCAGAGCCTCATCAGAGATCGTCTAGCATCTACAAGCTAACCTCATCAGAGATCGCCTAGCAGAGCCTCATCAGAGATCGTCTAGCATCTAGCTAACCTTGTGGTTCCAACTCAAGGCCTGTGCTGTCAGCTTGTAATTGTGCACCATCAACATAAAATGATTTAACCCACCCTTGCCACGCCCACCACATTAGACACAAACCACAGGGGCATGTCCTTGGCCATTTTTTCTGGGCTGAACTCCCAGTGCATGCAGCCATACAGTATTACCATATGTGCAACTACCACTGAAACAATGTTCTTGATAGTCTTTCGACTTAAAAACATTTGCTTGAAAATTTCTCTGTAGTTCTTTGAATCATATGGTAAAGGGTCAAACAAATGATATCTGAAAGTGTTCTGAGATTGCAGTTGATGGGACACACAGGTCGAAGATTAGCCATCACCATGGAGGAAGAAGGAAGAACTGTGAAAATAGTGTTCTTTTTCCCTCACACACTCAAATGCTCTGTTTTGCACACACACCATTAGCACCACCACAGCCTCTGGAAGAGGAGCTCTTGTGACGTTGCTCAGCTTAACACCGATCTCTCTAAAATAACCTTGCTGATTCTCCCTGGCCCAACACCCTGGCCCAACACCCTGGCCCAACACCCTGGCCCAACACTCTGGCCCAACACTGGCTCAAAAGCCCGACTGACCTGCATGAGTTAACTGACCTGGTGATGAGCTCTCCATGAAGCAGAGTGATGGAGCGGTCGTGCTTCATTATTTCCGACACTTTAGTCTCTATGTGGCTCAAGTCAACGTTCATAATCTGCTCACAGAGAGAAAAACAAAATAATCATTAGCTCTTGGATATGAACGGCAGCGTGCAAATAAGAGGAAGAAGTAAGTGCACAGTGCAAACCAGTCCTAGCCAAACACTCATTTGAGGAGAGGTGGCCCACACTGTGGTGGCTGACAAAGATGGGGTCCTAGCTCTAGGAGTGCCCCCACTTCTCCCGCTGACCGTGTGTGCATGAAAACGTCTATAAAGCTTTAGATCAGCAGCTTCTCTTAGTTGATGCTCTTGCCCACCTCTCACCCAAATGCTGTGGTCATGGTCAGGGCAGACCCAAACACTTGGCAGCGGTAGCAAGGGCAACAACAAATGGGTGGGCATTAGTGAGGTCAGCTGGAAACCATGTGAGTGCCAACAATTCCTAAAATAGTAACCAGGAAATCCAATGAGTCCTAAATAGTTCATACACTGTATTAAGAGCTCATAGCTAAGATTAGCAGCTGAGCGGCCTTAAGTCAAAAGAAAAAATTTAGTGGGGGAGGAGGGGGGTAAGAAAGAAAGCAAAAGAATGGCCTGGGTACGTGTAGTCATGCCAACATGAAATCAAATGGTGTGATGGTCCACTAGCGAGAAGCATAGAGTCTCGTAGGGTATGAGCAAGGACAGCCTGTTACAATTAGCATCATGTATTACGCACGAACTATAATACCATTATCAAGCACTGTTAGTATCATTACACACTGTATCCTGCACTATTAGTGCACTCACTGTCTGTAGGTGGACCACATTGATACCATTATCAAGCACAGTTAGTATTACACACTGTATCCTGCACTATTAGTGCACTCACTGTCTGTAGGTGGACCACATTGATACCATTATCAAGCACAGTTAGTATTACACACTGTATCCTGCACTATTAGTGCACTCACTGTCTGTAGGTGGACCACATTGATGCGACCTGCACACGTGAGAGATGCAAACAATCATGTCTTCACTATAAATTAGCAGCATGCCGACAGAGCAAGTTATACTATTAAGCTAAGAAGCTTATCACATGCTGACCATAATCACTGACCATAAAATCACTGATGATATATAATCACTGACCATAATCACAGACCATATTATATAATCACTGACCATAATCCTGACCATAATCACTGACCATAATCACTGACCATAATCACTGACCATGATCACTGACCATAATCACTGACCATAATCACTGACCATAATCACTGACCATGTATAATCACCGACCATAATCACCGACCATAATCACCGACCATAATCACTGACCATAATCACCAACCATAAACACAGACCATAATCAGACCATAATCACTAACCATAAATCACCGACCATATTATATAATCACTGACCATAATACCTGACCATAATCCCGACCATAATCACTGACCATAACCACTGACCATAATCACTGACCATAATCACTGACCATAATCACTGACTATAATTGTTGCCAAATCTCAAAAAGTATTTGCTAAGAAACCATGTGACCGCTGTCTGACCCTGCCCGACCACTCGATGTTGCTGATCACAGGGTTTCCTGATTGGCTCCTCCCTAGAATTGATTCCTTGATACTGCTGCTCGATGACCACAGCTAATCCAACAGAAACCAGTCACTCCACATTCCATCATGCTCTGTTAGAGAACTTACAATTTGTAGGTTGACCAGTAGTCAAGCTATAGACACAGCAGTACAGTGCATTAACATTACTTACATTGAGTCTAGCTATGAATCTCAGCATCCTCTACTGTACTAAGGACTTCCTGTAGTATACTAGATACATCTTTATGCACATCCTGTACTAGACACTTCCTGTAGTATACTAGACTTGTGCAATAGATTAAGCTGAGCATTTGGTGTCAAGTGTCTGAAAGACTTCTAAGAATGAAACAAATGAGCACAAAGATATTGAGTTCCACTTTGAAGAACTTTTTAAAAAAGATGAAAGAAGACCCAACAGACCAAAAAATGCAAGTGACCGAAGCCATGAAGTGTGTGTTTGCAGAAGATTTGGGAATCTTGGCTCAACTCAGTAACATAAGCTCAAGTGGCCAGGTTCGGCTGGTACCCCTGTACCAGAATGCTCTTTGTAGATCAAACTTATAGCATCGACCTAGCTTAGCAGGTTGGAGCTTCTGTGCCCACAACATGGACATCACTTGATGAGAGCTCCTAGCTGCTTTCCAGTGTTAGGATGATGATTATTATCATTACATGTATTACTTTATTTTTATTATTTTTATTATTATTTTTATTATATATTTTTATTGTTTATTGTTTATTTTTAAAATTATAATAATTATTATATAATTGTAATTGTAATTGTAATTGTATTGTTATTGTTATTATTATTATTATTATTTTCATTTGAGAACAAATAAAAATAAAAACATTTTTAACCCCCCCCCCCCCCCCCACCGGAGATTGATTCTGATGCATGCAGTTAAGAAATTAGTTTATAAATGGCAGATTTCAGTTAAATTGTTTATGGTACCAGGAGATAATAGCCACACCCACCTACCTTGGCTGTGTTGTGATGGCAAAGACAGAGACAGACATACGAAAGTAAGGATTTTTAATTTGTTTTTAATATTTATTTGTTTATTATTTGTGTTTAATTAATTCAATTATTATTGTTATTATTATTGTTTATTATTGTTGTTGTTATGAAAACGCACAAAAAAGCATCTTTTGCAACCAACTACAGATGGTGAATATTTCAGCATTATAATTTTCAAATTTTGGAGGAAGTGAAGACTCCTCACACCCTATATGAAGCATTTCTTTCTACACTAGAATATGAATATTATGGTGACATATCCTCCTCCCCTCCCCCCCATGACTCCACTCGCATACTACCTAAAAAGATAAGTCTGTCCTGAATGCTGCAAAACATGCCGTTTCAGGCTTGCGTGATTTTTGTGGCACCTCAAGCACTCCTTCCTCAAGCACTCCTTCCAAGACAGGAAGACCATATAGCAGCAAGGAAAGGCCTAGGGCTATGTGTTCTGCTCGTGCCCGAGCACTAGCATAGCCATCACCATTCTGACTCTAGACAAAGGTAAAGTAAGGGACTATTGTTTATTATTGTTGTTGTTATGAAAACGCACAAAAAAGCATCTTTTGCAACCAACTACAGATGGTGAATATTTCAGCATTATAATTTTCAAATTTTGGAGGAAGTGAACTCCTCACACCCTATATGAAGCACTAGCATAGCCATCACCATTCTGACTCTAGACAAAGGTAAAGTAAGGGACTACCTATACAATGAGTGCAGTTAAAGTGTGGTCGAGTGAGTGACTGGAATGCCGGTCTGATTTAGGAAAAGAAGATTTTGCAACTTTTTACCAACTCACCCTTAGACCACCTGCTACTAAATTATGTACTACTGCAGCCTTACCATGATGGGCCAGCAGTTCATTCCTAATCTCTCTCTCCAGTTGCTGTGGCGTTACATATTCCTTTCCATCTAGAGTGTACACCACTTGAATCTGTCCTGCACTGATGAGACGCGTCACCAATTCGATACAGTTGCGCTCTGACAGGCGATGAGCACCTGAAAATCTCTGTACCTGCTGGAAATCAGCAGCTAGTTGGCGGACTTCTTCCCAACTAGCCATTTTGATTTCCTTCACTTTGTCTCTTTTGTCCGTTAAGCGACCCTTTACATTCTCTGATAGTTGGTAAAGGGTTGCTCTGACAACTGAGTCAACTTTTTCTTTCCGAACTTCTGTTTGCATCGCGACACTCCCGTGTGAGCGCATCTTGAACAGAGTCATGAATGTAGCTATGAGTGTATAGAATAAATCCTAGTCAAATGTGAGATAAAAAAAAAAAATTGCTAGCGTGCCAGAGACCTCGGGAAAAGAGGATTTCAAGCCGACTGACTATATAATGGAGGATAAACCATTACGTTCAGAAATGGGTTAGCTCTTCCTCATCACACCCGTGCCTCGCTGTAGTGCTCAATTTACTCTCGTGACTATGGTTACAGTTCAGATTTTCAGTCGACTGGTTGAGATCCATGACTAGTCAAGTGTGTCCTTAAATAAATTAACAATATGAATGGTTTACTTCTGGAATGTCAACACAACAATCGCAAATAAATTCTGCCCATTTAAGAGGTAAAGGGTCCTCTATTTCCAACTGTTCTGCCAGTCATTGACAGACGAGATAACACAATAACTCGAATCCTCCAGCTGCTTGGGGGAAAAATGCAATAACCCATGTACTATGGCAAAGCTAATGCTACTCGTGCTAGTTGAACTAGATGTGGGAACATCACCTTTGATTGTGTGGACTCAAGCGTTGTGTAGGCAAGAGTGCAATAGATGTGTGTGTTGGCAACCAAACAGTGAAAGATGCACTTCAAACACAATTTATTCAAAAACTACTAAATGCATGCACAACTAAAGAAACAATATTACCCCACCACAATATATATTCACACATATCTATGCAGGCACATAAAAAAAGTCTCGAAAAATCAGTTTGTATCATAAGTGTAGGCCATCACTCGGCAGCTTCAACTTGGCAGAGTGACTTCACTTGTGAGAAATCAAATGGTGCACCAGTAACCCTTGCATAGATGTCCAAGACGTCGTCGCAAGTGGTCTCAAATTGAGTTGTTGCATCGTAGGACTTGGAAATGAAGGACTGAAATTAAAACAAAGATGTGTTCGAGGCAACTTGCAGCAATGACTAGGGTTAAAGCAATGATGGTATAACTAGGAAGGGTTAAAGCTATATAAATAATAGTATGACTAGGGTTAAAGCTATATTAATAATAACATGACTAGGGTTAAAGTTATATTAATAATGGTATGACTACGATTAAAGCTATATTAATGGTATGACTAGGGTTAAAGCCATTGTCACTAGGGTTAAAGCTATATTAATAATGGAATGACTAGGGTTAAAGTTATATTAATAATGGCATGACTACGGTTAAAGGTATATTAATAATGGTATGACTAGGGTTAAAGCTATATTAATAATGGAATGACTAGGGTTAAATATATATTAATAATGGTATGACTAGGGTTAAAGCTATATTAATAATGGCATGACTAGGGTTAAAGCTATATTAATAATGGTATGACTACGGCTAAAGGTATATTAATAATGGCTAGACTAGGGTTAAAGCTATATTAATAATGGCATGACTAGGGTTAAAGCTATATTAATAATGGTATGACTACGGCTAAAGGTATATTAATAATGGTATGACTAGGGTTAAAGCTATATTAATAATGGCATGACTACGGCTAAAGGTATATTAATAATGGTATGACTAGGGTTAAAGCTATATTAATAATGGCATGACTAGGGTTAAAGGTATATTAATAATGGAATGACTAGGGTTAAAGCTATATTAATAATGGAATGACTAGGGTTAAAGCTATATTAATAATGGCATGGCTACGGTTAAAGGTATATTAATAATGGCATGACTACGGTTAAAGGTATATTAATAATGGTATGACTACGGTTAAAGGTATATTAATAATGGCATGACTAGGATGATAATGTAATGACCAGGGTTCATGCTGTCACGACTAGGGTTAGAGCTATGATGATGGCATGAGCAGGGTTAAATCTGTGATGATTGCATAACCAGCATGATGGCATGACCAGGAAAGGTATGATAATAGCCACCATTGATGCAACAACAAACATCGTCCATACACTGGATGACAAAAAACAACAACTCACTTAATTAATTCAGTTTTGTACTATATAAAAAACTGCGTTTATTTTTCTGCTCCGAGAACATAGAAAACTTCACACCCACACACACACAAATTCCCACCTCCTCTCCTTCAGGGTTCTATTTAGCTAGCTAGAGCTTAATTAACTATCATCACAAAGGATCGATTTTAACTTCAAGTGCTTACGTTGAGTCAAGAAGCACATGCACTAATGACCTTACCTTAGACTCGATGCCTTGGTCAGTGGGTTCAAACAAGTCGCTGACTTCATAAAACCTATGGAACAAGCAGAGGGAACACTCACAACCATGCCAACACCAAACTGTGGCTTACAGGGCCAACACAAAATTAACAAATATAACATAAAATATATAGGGCAAAGTTTTCCTCCCTCTTCTTCAAGTAGTAATGCAAATGCACAATACAGACGAGGGGGGGGGGGCCGATGCCATAAACTAGTTGGGCGCTAAAAAAACTTGTGGTTACCACTTTCTAGCTCCATAGATTCTGCAAACGATGTAGCAGGTCTCTCTGTGTGCTCTCTTTTGATACTAAAACATTTTTTCATAGCTATAACTATACTCAAGTTACTAGAGCTAAAGTGGAGGGACCTCACAACCTGAGTTAGGAACATATTTTTCTCCAGATTGCCAAGTGCTATATAGAGAGCTGAAATTAGCACCAGTGGCTAGAGGAAGCCCTACTCTATGCAACGCTCATTTCATTAGGCACTAATACATGTGGGGTGGAAAACAAATTTTAAGGAATTTTAAGGAAATTCAATTTCCAACCACGCTTGATCAAGTATATACCCAAGTTTTAGAGCCTCATGTTAAAAGTTATTGCATAGAGTAGGGCTTCCTCTAGCCACTGGTGCTAATTTCAGCTCTCTAGCACTTGGCAAACTGGTGCAAAGAAATCATGCACTCGGGTTTTGAAGGTCACTCTTGCTCCAGTAATTTAGCGATAATGAAAAATGTTTTTGTATCAAAAGAGAGCACACAGAGAGACCTATCTTTTGAGCTATATATCAAGTCCATACCACGAAGTTTGCAGAATCTATGGAGCTATAAAGTGGCAACCATGAGTTTTTAGCACCTACTTTTATTCGTCCCCTCTAAGTAGGTAAAACCTAAACGAAGCTGGAGAAAGGTAAAAACCGCACGCACGCACACACAAACAGACACAATTTATTACACAGAGAGATAAGACATCTTTATGGTTGGACCGTGAACTAACCACAGATTCAGGTACTGTGTTCCATAGAGGAATTGCACTAGCAAAATAGTAACCACCATTGGGTTTGGAAAGTGGCATAGCATAGGGTTTGGAAAGTGGCATAGCACAGGGTTTGGAAAGTGGCATAGCATAGGTGGAAAGTGGCATAGAATAGGGTTTGGAAAGTGGCATAGCATAGGGTTTGGAAAGTGGCATAGCATAGGGTTTGGAAAGTGGCTTAGCATAGGATTTGGAAAGTGGCATAGCATAGGGTTTGGAAAGTGGCATAGCATAGGGTTTGGAAAGTGGCATAGCATAGGGTTTGGAAAGTGGCATAGCATAGGGTTTGGAAAGTGGCATAGCATAGGGTTTGGAAAGTGGCATAGCATAGGGTTTGGAAAGTGGCATAGCATAGGGTTTGGAAAGTGGACATAACTCATTAAGGCAACCAGAAGCAGTGTGCACGTATGTAGTCGGCGTCCTTATTAGAGGCTTCATGGCCTCAGTATGCATCATGATATCTCTAAAGCTCTGTCAGTGTGCTTTCTTTGACCACTGCGACTTTCACCAGCATTAAACTATATGTGATCGCAGGGAAGGGTCTGGAAGGATTCTTTTCCGTTTGTCCTTCTTCCTGTGCACATCTACAGGGTTTCTATCTGGGAGCAAGCCCACCTCCCTAGAGCAACACTAACCCACGCCACAAGATCGGCTGTCCATAGAGACGTGTATCTCCATAGAGGTGTGCACACTCACTGCTCAGAATGCAGAAAGTAGCAAAAAAAATACACCACCTATGAAATTTCCAGGTCTCCCCCCCCCCCCCCTCCCTCCCTTGGTTGCAAGTAACTCAGCTACAGCCCTGGCCAAGCAACTGCACACTGACCAAGTTATTTAATTATCATTATGATGGTTATGATTTTGATGAAAGATTGGCAGAAAGGAATACTTGCATTTTTATCCTTGTTTCCAGCATAGAAAATGTCCACTCTCTGCTGTTATTTCACTTGGGCACTTCAAGCTTCTTCTTTCATGCTTGGAGGTCAACAACCTTGCCACCATCAAAGGGAGCAAAGTGAGATGAGTGCCATTGTACAGTACTTGACAACACTGTAGGCTGAGGCTCTTACATGCCATTGTACAGTACTTGACACTAACACTGTAGGCTGAGGCTCTTACATGCCACTGTACAGTATGACACTAACACTGTAGGCTGAGGCTCTTACATGCCATTGTACAGTACTTGACACTAACACTGTAGGCTGAGGCTCTTACATGCCACTGTACAGTACTTGACACTAACACTGTAGGCTGAGGCTCTTACATGCCACTGTACAGTACTTGACACTAACACTGTAGGCTGAAGCTGCTCAGATAGCAATACTAGTTCGGCCATCTTTGGCTGTGTCCAAGCGTGTATTTTCCTTCCAAAAGCCACATTGAATGAGCACCAAGACAGTGCCCTACAGAATGACTTAGAATCGTCTCTTATGATGCTAAAACTTGAATTTTAACTTTTACCACAAGATCATTCGTCATGCACAGTATATTTCATCAAACTTACAAGCATAATTTTGAGTATAATAGATATATGTCATATATGTCTAGACAGGTATATGCCTAGATGAGCATAACAGATATATGCCTAGACGAGCATAACAGATATATGCCTAAACAGTACAAAAAGCATATTTACAATAGCCTCGGGCCTAGTTGGAATAGAGTTAAAAAAATCTTATTATACGATTGCTCTCAGCTGACAGCATATGCTTTACGATTTATTTCCCCTGATGTTAAAAACAAATTTAAAAATGCTGCTCTAAAGATAAAATTATTATTATTATTATTACTACTACTACCACTACTATTACTACTACTACTATTATTATTATTATCATTATTATTGTTTGATGGTTATGAAGCCCACGAAAGTCAAGGAGCTGACATAACTGGGGAACACCACATGCTCTGCAATTATTTCTAATGTTCATATAGAACACGCCTACTCACTTTTTAGCGATGCTTCCAAGAAGGTTCAGACCAGGGTCCAGTTCCGCCTTGGGGTTGGAGGTCTCTACTGTGGTGCTGACCATGGCAATGTAGTAGCCCTTGCTAGCAACGTTGTGGGAAAACGACACGCACGATACGTAGATATCTGCAGCAAATCATTGCATTCAATCACACAGACATATACATTGTTGGATTTTAATAGTAATGAGATTTTAATAGTAATGATAATAATAATAATATTAATAATATTAATAGCAATAATAATGATGATGATGATGATGATGATGATGATGATGATGATGATGATGATGATGATGATGATGATGACGACGACGACGACGACGACAACAACACTTTCACTATACCACGTTCACTATAATAATAATAGTAGTATAATAATAGTATAATATATAGTAATAATAGCAATATTAATAATAGTAATAATAACACTTTCACTATAATATATAGTAATAATAGCAATAATAATAGTAATAGTATAACAACAACAATAATAATAGTAAAAATATTAACAATAATAAAAGTTATTATCATTAATGTATACAAGTTGATTACTTTGTCACCCTCTCACTATCACTCTATTCTCTTCTCCAATAACGTCTTCTAGAACTTCTAATTTTAACCACCACCTCTCATCTACATGTATTTCAAATGACACTCCAACAGTCCTCAAAATCAACCACCCAACCCAGCGTTTCCATTACTTGAACACGACTTAGCTACTCTTCTCCAAATCTTGTGTAAGTGCACAGAGATATTCCTCGCCACGCACAGCTCCCCAGGAACAAGTCTGCTTGTGGCTGGACTCCATTCCCTTCCCGCCATACCCAAAGTTCAAAGTTGTTGTCCACCTAATCCTAGCCCTTAGATCTCTCCACGCCCAGAAATGGTGTGGGAATCACCTCACAGCATAATCTCTTATAAGCCCCGTGCTTGCTAATTATTTAAATTCAGTCTACCTACGATTAGTATTGCAAGGATAGTTCCTAGTATGCAAGTTCGAGTGCACAATTTTTTTATTTTATAGGAATAACCTTTAGGAATAACCAACAATGGCAATGTAACTACTGTCTTCAAGATAACTGGCTGATTTATTGTTTCCAGAAACTTTCCTTGCTGAGCAAAGCTACTCCAGCAGGGAGAGCTACTCCAGCAGGGAGAGCTACTCCAGCAGGGAGAGCTACTCCAGCAGGGAGAGCTACTCCAGCAGGGAGAGCTACTCCAGCAGGGAGAGCTACTCCAGCAGGGAGAGCTACTCCAGCAGGGAGAGCTACTCCAGCAGGGAGAGCTACTCCAGCAGGAAGAGCTACTCCAGCAGGGAGAGCTACTCCAGCAGGGAGAGCTACTCCAGCAGGGAGAGCTACTCCAGCAGGGAGAGCTACTCCAGCAGGGAGAGCTACTCCAGCAGGGAGAGCTACTCCAGCAGGGAGAGCTACTCCAGCAGGGAGAGCTACTCCAGCAGGGAGAGCTACTCCAGCAGGGAGAGCTACTCCAGCAGGGAGAGCTACTCCAGCAGGGAGAGCTACTCCAGCAGGGAGAGCTACTCCAGCAGGGAAAGCTACTCCAGCTACTCCAGCAGGGAAAGCTACTCCAGCAGGGAAAGCTACTCCAGCAGGGAGAGCTACTCCAGCAGGGAATGCTACTCCAGCAGGGAAAGCTACTCCAGCAGGGAAAGCTACTCCAGCAGGGAAAGCTACTCCAGCAGGGAGAGCTACTCCAGCAGGGAGAGCTACTCCAGCAGGGAAAGCTACTCCAGCAGGGAAAGCTACTCCAGCAGGGAAAGCTACTCCAGCAGGGAAAGCTACTCCAGCAGGGAAAGCTACTCCAGCAGGGAAAGCTACTCCAGCAGGGAAAGCTACTCCAGCAGGGATACTCCAGCAGGGAGAGCTACTCCAGCAGGGAGAGCTACTCCAGCAGGGAAAGCTACTCCAGCAGGGAAAGCTACTCCAGCAGGGAAACACTCATTCCCTTTGCCTTTGAGAAAGGAGCCCCTCATGAATAGAGTTCTTGCTGCTATACAGCTAGTCAGACTTTTCTTTCGCCTTTTGTTGTTTGTTGCTTATGCTTATTTAAATGGAGCAACTCAATCCAAAAAACTCGAGCCTTCATCTCTCACCACTCCTTCACCACAACACCACTCCTTCATCACAACACCACTCAACACCACTCCTTCATCACAACACCACTCCTTCACCACAACACCACTCCTTCATCACAACACCACTCAACACCACTCCTTCACCACAACACCACTCCTTCATCACAACACCACTCCTTCATCACAACACCACTCCTTCACCACAACACCACTCCTTCATCACAACACCACTCAACACCACTCCTTCACCACAACACCACTCCTTCATCACAACACCACTCCTTCATCACAACACCACTCCTTCACCACAACACCACTCCTTCATCACAACACCACTCCACCACAACACCACTCCTTCATCACAACACCACTACTTCAATATTTCCTCGCGAGCACTCGAGGTCTTGCACGTGCTACTACTAAACCATTTATTCTTCCCCCTTCAAAATCGAATCAGAAAAGTCGGGAGGAGGGAGGAGTCAGAGGGAGGAGTCAGAGAAAAACGTACACTCACAAGTTCAACCAAACAAGTATACACGCAGATCATGTTTTCCTTTTCACCTCCTTGGAGATAACTTCGGAGCACGTCATTGATTAAATTTCTGTACGTCAGCCTCCCCTATTACTTCACAACACATGATTGCCCCTCCCCCCCAGCCCACTTAATGAATGCATTGATGAAACACTACGAGTGTGTGTGTGCGTACGCACTTTAAATAATTCTCTGGCCCTTTCTGTGTGTTTTGTGTCCTACACTCACGCTGGGTACCCAGAGAGGACGGGGCCACGAGGACAGGGTACCCAGAGAGGATGGGGCCACGAGGACACCAGAGAGGATGGGGCCACGAGGACAGGGTACCCAGAGAGGATGGGGCCACGAGGACAGGGTACCCAGAGGGGATGGGGCCACGAGGACAGGGTACCCAGAGAGGATGGGGCCACGAGGACAGGGTACCCAGAGAGGATGGGGCCACGAGGACAGGGTACCCAGAGAGGATGGGGCCACGAGGACAGGGTACCCAGAGAGGATGGGGCCACGAGGACAGGGTACCCAGAGAGGATGGGGCCACGAGGACAGGGTACCCAGAGGGGATGGGGCCACGAGGACAGGGTACCCAGAGAGGATGGGGCCACGAGGACAGGGTACCCAGAGAGGATGGGGCCACGAGGACAGGGTACCCAGAGAGGATGGGGCCACGAGGACAGGGTACCCAGAGAGGATGGGGCCACGAGGACAGGGTACCCAGAGAGGATGGGGCCACGAGGACAGGGTACCCAGAGAGGATGGGGCCACGAGGACAGGGTACCCAGAGAGGATGGGGCCACGAGGACAGGGTACCCAGAGAGGATGGGGCCACGAGGACAGGGTACCCAGAGAGGATGGGGCCACGAGGACAGGGTACCCAGAGAGGATGGGGCCACGAGGACAGGGTACCCAGAGAGGATGGGGCCACGAGGACAGGGTACCCAGAGAGGATGGGGCCACGAGGACAGGGTACCCAGAGAGGATGGGGCCACGAGGACAGGGTACCCAGAGAGGATGGGGCCACGAGGACAGGGTACCCAGAGAGGATGGGGCCACGAGGACAGGGTACCCAGAGAGGATGGGGCCACGAGGACAGGGTACCCAGAGAGGATGGGGCCACGAGGACAGGGTACCCAGAGAGGATGGGGCCACGAGGACAGGGTACCCAGAGAGGATGGGCCACGAGGACAGGGTACCCAGAGAGGATGGGCCACGAGGACAGGGTAATTCAACCAGGAGGAGAACACAAGACAGAGTTTGGGGGCCTTAGGCCACTCCCCCTGCACATGACCTCTGCCCCCCCACCCCCCCAAACACCCCCTCCCTCAGCCCTTTCTGTCTGTCTTCCTTTATCCTCAACATCCTCAACAGGTGTTCATGCAGAGAACAACGCCCGTGCCAGTCCTGTACCTTGTTTGCAGCTACAATACTGTACATACAATATGTCCATGTATGTAAGACTGAACATACCCGAACATCTTCCAAGCTGGTTCTGTGGCATAATGATTTGGCACGAGTCACTATCATGCGTGCTTGGGATGGGATGGTTGAGTATGCAGATACAACGCACCACCTGCAGGCAGGAAGAAGGATGCATTTTTAAAAACAATATATAGTTTAACAAAATTAAATATAAATAATAATAAGTAACTATAATCATTATTATTATCATTATCATTATTATCATTATCATCATCATTACTATTATTATTAACAACACTCAACCCCAGAGTACAAGGTATATATAGCATAAATGAAGCTGAATTGCCACAAAGCAGACAGCTAATAATAATCTTCAGTTGTGAGTGTGTCGAGATCAAAGGGTGTTTTTATTTAAAAACTAAAAAAAAATAAAGTAAAAGACCACCAACAGCTCCAGCCCCTTGCTGGGTTCCTATACAAGAGAGATCAATAACCCCTTGCTGGGTTCCTATACAAGAGAGATCAATAACCCCTTGCTGGGTTCCTATACAAGAGAGATCAATAACCCCTTGCTGGGTTCCTATACAAGAGAGATCAATAACCCCTTGCTGGGTTCCTATACAAGAGAGATCAATAACCCCTTGCTGGGTTCCTATACAAGAGAGATCAATAACCCCTTGCTGGGTTCCTATACAAGAGAGATCAATAACCCCTTGCTGGGTTCCTATACAAGAGAGATCAATAACCCCTTGCTGGGTTCCTATACAAGAGAGATCAATAACCCCTTGCTGGGTTCCTATACAAGAGAGATCAATAACCCTTTGCTGGGTTCCTATACAAGAGAGATCATATACAAGAGAGATCAATAACCCCTTGCTGGGTTCCTATACAAGAGAGATCAAATTCAAATTAGGGGATATCTAAAAAAAATTGCATCGGCTTAATTAATTAAATAAAGGCACTGTTCCGGCCAGCATGCTGGTCATCTTCAGGGTGAGAGGGTAGTGCATGGTGGCATCTTCATGGTGAGAGGGTAGAGCATGGTGGCATCTTCAGGAAGAGAGAAGACGAGAGAAAGGAGGCCAAAACAATAATTGTTACTTAAAGATAAAAGGAGAATTTTATCCAGTAGTAACACTTCCACAGACGCACACACGGCAACAAAAGAATCTCAGAAGCATCATGATATATGACAAAATGTTTCTCTTGTGTACTCTGCTTCTTCAAAGACTCCAGGAAATGTATTTCATAAGGTAATCATGTGTACTTGACAATAAATCACTAACATGAACCAGCTGTTAGACTGACTGCAAATAAAAGCAATGAAAGCATGAAGGCAGAGATTATATACTGTATATAGTAGATATTGCAATACTTTAGAGGACCAGTATCTTCAGATCCTTTCCTAGGAGGTGACTTGTACAGGCTCTGCCCTAGGAGGTGACTTGTACAGGCTCTGCCCTAGGGGGTGACTTGTACAGACTCTGCCCTAGGGGGTGACTTGTACAGACTCTGCCCTAGGGGGTGACTTGTACAGGCTCTGCCCTAGGGGGTGACTTGTACAGACTCTGCCCTAGAGGGTGACTTGTACAGGCTCTGCCCTAGGGGATGAACTCTGCCCTAGGGGGTGACTTGTACAGACTCTGCCCTAGAGGGTGACTTGCACAGACTCTGCCCTAGGGGGTGACTTGTACAGACTCTGCCCTAGGGGGTGACTTGTACAGACTCCTGCCTAGAGATAGAACTTACTTGTCCAACTTTCTTGACCTTCTCCTTGAAGTAGCTGGGGTCACCAATTACACAGTCACACCTAGCAATGTCCCCCTGGGACTTCACGCCAGCCACGTGACCATTCTCGTACACAATCTCTTCCACCTCCTTGTCAAGCATGTACGTTCCTCCGTAGATGGCACTCAACCTACGTAGGTGGAAAATCAACGCTAAATGGCTAATGGCAGAAACAAAGAGATGTAGGAATATGGTCATCTCTACAATAGGTGTTCCCTAGTGCCACAGCAATTCCCTAGCATGTGGTGTTGTCCGGCTCTTGCATTACATCAAATTACACAGAATTACAAATTACATGCCTCATAGTGTTACATTTATCAGTGTTAAACTACATTACACAGCTCATAGTATTACACTTCATTAAACATGTCATAGAATTACACTTGATGCATTAAACATGTTACATTGCATTAAACATCTCGTGTTTTTCTGCATGAACACCTCATAGCATTACATTGTATAAACATCTCAGTGCTACATTGCATAAACATCTCAGTGCTACATTGCATAAACATCTCAGTGCTACATTGCATAAACATCTCAGTGCTACATTGCATAAACATCTCAGTGCTACATTGCATAAACATCTCAGTGCTACATTGCATAAACATCTCAGTGCTACATTGCATAAACATCTCAGTGCTACATTGCATAAACATCTCAGTGCTACATTGCATAAACATCTCAGTGCTACATTGCATAAACATCTCAGTGCTACATTGCATAAACATCTCAGTGCTACATTGCATAAACATCTCAGTGCTACATTGCATAAACATCTCAGTGCTACATTGCATAAACATCTCAGTGCTACATTGCATAAACATCTCAGTGCTACATTGCATAAACATCTCAGTGCTACATTGCATAAACATCTCAGTGCTACATTGCATAAACATCTCAGTGTTGAACCACATTATGTGGCTTATAGTGTTACACTGCATTACAGGTTCATAGTATTACACTGCATTATGCATTCCATTGTCACACTGCATTACATCCATGGCTATATTACACAGCACTATGACTCAGTGTTACACTGCATTACATGGCTCAAAGTGTTAGACTGCATCATGGCTCATAGTGTTACAGAGCATCACAGCTCCCATTGTATTACTCCAGGGTTTCATACAGGGGGTGGGGGAGCCCTGGAATATCCTCCCCCCCCCCCCCCCCCCCAAAAAACACACACGATTTCTTCCCCCCCCCAAGAATTTTCACAATAAAAATTTATATTAATGAAATTTCTTATGTAATACATTACAGTAATGGAAAAAAAGAGCAGTACAAAAGCTAAAAAAGTTCCTGAGGTCCATTTGTGTAGGTTTGTATTTCTCTGGGTCATATTTAGTTGCAGAATGCTACTAGCTGCTCTTTATATACAAAATTGTGAATAAATCTAGAATACTCTGTGTCACAGTTCAATCATGTGTTAATCTAGAATGTTCTGTCCATGTGCTAGTACTTAACTATAGGAAAGTACCCTCAAAATGTCTCGATTTTGTAAAAAAAATCTGGGGGGGGGGGGGGGCATGCCCCCAGACCCCACTACTTGGCGCTTGCTTACGCATGCCTATCACATAAACGCCAAACGTTTTGAGTTCCCCCCCCCCCAAACTGTAAATCCTGTATGAACCCCTGATTACTATTATCAAGAACTTCTCAGATCGTCATTCTTGAGTTGGACCTATGTAGACCACAAGGCTGAGGAGTTGTCGCATAGTACCCTATGCTCTACGCGTCATCTGCTGTATACTTAGCCACGTGGAATCACTAAAAACCAAGTGACCTCTGACCCTGCCAATTGTGCAACTCTACGTTGCTGATCGCAGGGTTTCCTGCTCGGCTCCTCCCTAGACTTGCAGCAATTACTAGCAGCTGCTGCTTGATGGCCAAGAGCTTCCATCTCTGCACCAGTAGGAATCTGCACTCCACTCCCACCAGCATGCTCCCTGGCTGGTGGCCGGTCTCAACAGCAATAGGCAAACTACAAACTTTGCAGTGGGTTTCGAGTTCGTGGGATTATCACTTCATGAATCTCATTACGGACTGTAATATGCTAAAAGATATCCTATAGTATACTAAACACCATGGGAGATGTGTAGTAACCAATTGGCCAGTGATTTACTACAGTAGTGGCTTTTTAATTTCATGAGTAAATTTACAATGCAAACTGCAGTTTGGAGTGAGCAAAAGCTACGCATCCGTCTCTACAACCAAGTTTCAACAAGGAAATCCACCCCTTTCTCAGTGCTGTGCGCAGCAGCAAAAGCTATGCATAACCCACATCGCTCTGTCTCTGCAAGGAAGCTTCAACAAGGAAATCCACCCAGGAGTGCTCAGTGCTGTGCACCATTTCCCTCTAAAGAAGGACTTCCAAAAACAGCCGTCAAGGCCAGGAATAAATCGTTCAAGGCAGCTGTTGCGACCGTCAGCCATTTATAAAAGATTTTGCTCGCTCGCCTTGTCCAAAGCTTTATGAGATCAACACTCCACTGGGCATGTGCAGGTAAATATAATAATTTAATTATTGGGTTTTCCCCCTTCTAACATTAATATTGTTGTTGTTATTATTATTGGTGTTATTATTTATCTATCCTGTTCATGCGCATGGTGTATTTCTGTTATTATTGCTATAAAAATCAAATCTGGTGTTTAGCAGGTCTGATATTCTTTGGGCAGAGGTGACGATGACTTCCTTGATAGCGGTCCAATAGCAGCTTTCTAGATTCCCGTCATCTGGGCCCCCATATCCGGGCACGTCCGTTTACTGGGCATCCTCGTATTGCACAATCGCATCATGTGTATCGCATGTGTTCCTCGAGTTTGTGAGGATGTGACTCATTTTGACAGTAGTGCAGTCAAGTTTTTTGTCGACGGAGAGCAATTCATGCTTAGATTCTAGCTCGTTGCTTGTTTGTAGCTTGTGCCTGAAGATGTCTGAGGCTAGAACAATGTGGAAGGCTGCCTGCAACAGTGATGGTGAGAGTGAAGGGGAGAAGTCATGGAAGACCATCGCTCAGTCACTCCTGGTGAAGGCTGCCTGCAACAGTGATGATGAGGGTGAAAGGGAGGAGGCCATGGAAGACCATCGCTCAGTCACTCCTGGTGAAGGCTGCCTGCAACAGTGATGGTGAGGGTGAAGGGGAGGAGGCCATGGAAGACCATCGCTCAGTCACTCCTGGTGAAGGCTGCCTGCAACAGTGATGGTGAGGGTGAAGGGGAGGAGGCCATGGAAGACCATCGCTCAGTCACTCCTGGTGAAGGCTGCCTGCAACAGTGATGATGAGAGTGAAGGGCTGGAGGCCATGGAAGACCATCACTCAGTCACTCCTGGTGAAGGCTGCCTGCAACAGTGATGGTGAGAGTGAAGGGCTGGAGGCCATGGAAGACCATCACTCAGTCACTCCTGGTGAAGGCTGCCTGCAACAGTGATGATGAGAGTGAAGGGCTGGAGGCCATGGAAGACCATCACTCAGTCACTCCTGGTGAAGCTTCCAATGCTCTAGGAATCTCACTGCTCTGGTTTGAAATCTTCTTCTGGGATTAGCGAGCAAACTTAAAGAAGTTTTTAAATGGCCGACAATCGTAACTATTTTGTAAACGATTACTGGCTTTTGCTACTGTTTCTGGAAGTTTTTCTTCAGTGAAAAGCAGCACAGGCACATATGCTTAGCAGGAATCACTCTGAATGCCTTTGTTCTTATTAAAGCAAGGAGGCACTCCAGGATGGATCTCTTTGTGTAGGATTTGTTGCAGACATGAGTGCCGTAGTGCTGCATATCCTTACTTCCACGTAGCGCTGCATAGCTTCTGTTTCCTTACTTCCACGTAGCTGCATAGCTTCTGTTTCCTTACTTCCATGTAGCTGCATAGCTTGTGTTTCCTTACTTCCATGTAGCGCTGCATAGCTTCTGTTTCCTTACTTCCACGGAGTGCTGCATAGCTTGTTTCCTCACTTCCATGGAGCTGATGCTTATACCAACTGCAGGTCATTGCATTTCCATTCTAAAGATATGATCAGTTTGAGAAGTTTATTCGTTCTAGCTAAAAAGATAATTATTACAAAAAACCACAAATAAAGTCAGCGTGCAATCTGTTAACCGAGAGAAATACTGGCCCCTCTTCACAGATTAAAACTATCACTACAGCTCTGCCTTAGTAAGAGATGACCCCTGCCTGATGCATGCTAATTGTAGTTAAGTCGCTTCCTCCTCTCTCTCTCTCTCTCTCTCTTGAAGAACTTGAACTGTGCCTGAATCTTCTTTTGATTTAGGTCATGCTTGTGCAAACCTCCATTTTAATTAACTCTCTAGGGCCTGAAATAAAAATTGTGCGGTGCAAGCATATACCTAATGTTTATTTAAAGCCCATTTAGTAGTAACAAGAAGAGTCAAGGATGCTTTCTTCGTCGCTTGAGGCTCATCAGGTAAGCACCGTTGCTATGCTAGCTTGCCTAGCAACAGTAAAAGTAAACATAACACTTCTGGTGCTTTTTTGTTTCTCTAGCGCTAGTACAAGGACCACAGCAGTCATTTTAGCTCCTAGCTGCCTTAGTTTACAAGCTCTAGTCTGGCAGGCAATGATTCTCTTTCAGAGCACTTCCACTTTTTATTTGAAATCATCTGTTGCCTTCAACTACAGATAATGACATGTATCTGCAATACTCACTTCTTAGCCTTTAGATTTTGTCAAAGACGAGACACTTGTCACTGTAAACCTTGCTACATTTCAAGATGACACTTGCAACTATGCACTTATCTATTATAGCAACTGCAGTGCTGTTCTAGTAGGGCTGGGTCAGAGCAGGGGTCAGAGCAGGGGTCAGAGCAGGGTCAGAGCAGGGTCAGAGCAGGGTCAGAGCAGGGTCAGAGCAGGGTCAGAGCAGGGGTCAGAGCAGGGGTCAGAGCAGGGGTCAGAGCAGGGGTCAGAGCAGGGGTCAGAGCAGGGGTCAGAGCAGGGTTCAGAGCAGGGTTCAGAGCAGGGTTCAGAGCAGGGTTCAGAGCAGGGTTCAGAGCAGGGTTCAGAGCAGGGTTCAGAGCAGGGTTCAGAGCAGGGGTCAGAGCAGGGGTCAGAGCAGGGGTCAGAGCAGGGGTCAGAGCAGGGGTCAGAGCAGGGGTCAGAGCAGGGGTCAGAGCAGGGGTCAGAGCAGGGGTCAGAGCAGGGGTCAGAGCAGGGGTCAGAGCAGGGGTCAGAGCAGGGGTCAGAGCAGGGGTCAGAGCAGGGGTCAGAGCAGGGGTCAGAGCAGGGGTCAGAGCAGGGGTCAGAGCAGGCAGGGGTCAGAGCAGGCAGGGGTCAGAGCAGGCAGGGGTCAGAGCAGGCAGGGGTCAGAGCAGGCAGGGGTCAGAGCAGTTATATTATACTCTGCCAGCTCTAGTGAAATAATGCAATAATTTGCGATCTTTTTACGTGTATATCTGCTATCGTCGTAAAGTGAAGCACGCAGTGGATATATCATATATCTGCTAATTGGCACTAAAGAGTTAAAACAATGTTCGGCAGCATTATAATGTGATGATTCCTAGGAAAACCCACGAAATTAAACAACAGCCATAAATAAGCTTCATACGATTTACTTGTCCTCAAGGAAAGTGGCTGCAGGGGTCAGCTTCGCTACAAACTGTTGGCCGCGAGGCAAGCTCTAAGACAGCTAGCAGTCTATTGATGACGTGACCATGTTGAGTAATTTGTGAGCTCCCACTTCCAATGAGAAAGGGAGCATGCATGGGTACATCCCTACACAACAAATACATCCCTACACAACAAAGCCGAGTGCCATGCCGTTTCCGGAGGAGGTGGCTTCTCTATCAACATTTATACCTTATACCTTAGTCTACAACAAAATGTATGGGTCGGCACATCTAACCCCGTCTATAGAATTTCTTGAAAATCCAATCCTTGCTAACAGACAGACAAGACAGAACAGCCAGTTGGGGGTAAAACCTAACCTCCTCTGCAGAGTTCACAGAGGAGTTCACTAATAATAATAATATAAAAAATAATATAAATAAAATAATAATAATTAAAATAATTAAAAAAGGGGGGAAAGATCAAAGGATCAAAGGAAACAAATAAACTGCTTCTTCTTAACTGTGCCATAAAAAAATCTATTATAATGCGTGGGGCGGAGTTACATCAATTGACCGCCTCCACCTCGTTCAGTATGAGAGACGGGGGGGAAAAGGGGGTGGGAAGGGGGTGGGAAAGGGGTGGGCAATGCCTGAAGCTTGACTCGAGTTTGAAGAGCTTAGCTATCATCTGCCCTGAAAAGTGGTGCCTTGCTACCAGATTATGGGAACAATCTAGTCTGCCACACTTTAGTGGCCGCTTGGAGTTCGTGCTTCTCTATCTCAAATGCTATCTTCGATATCAAGGCAATGTTTAGGTAACGATCGACTTTTGTGATGCTCCTTCTCCTATAGAAGCATGCACAGATGGAGTTAGAAGCTTTACCTGAGCTTAAGGAAGCTGTAGACGGTGGATGACCCAAGCACTAGCACTGAAGGTAGGAAAAAGGCAACTATAATATGTACGTAAATAATTTTCAATGTGCAGCTAGCTATAGCTTATAGATAGAGCTACATTATAGGGCTTAGACAGGCTAGTAATGGGTTCTTATAAACAGCATCCTATTTTCTAGAAGTGTAATACTGCCATATAAACAAGTTTAAAACCAACTACATGTATATAGCTATTCTTTTAGTGGGCCAGTCTTCACTAAAATTGCTATCGATGCCAATTGGCATCAACCGCCATTCAAAGCATGCACAAGCGTGATGCCAATTAGCATCTAATTGACGAAACCACACCTTGCTCATTCAGCCGTCTGCCCCCAAACCCGCAGCACAACCGAGTGCAGGTACAAAAACAGATGCTGAACAATTTCTTGCATACCTGGCAAATCCCTGGGGCAGTTCGCCAAGCCCATAGAGTGGGTAGAGGAATGGGGAGGTCTTGTAGCGGTCAAACGAGTTCCTGCACGACATACACATGCACACACAATGTTCAAAGTTAAATTAAGTAACAATCCCGTGATATTATATCATCTATCAGTCAACTTTAATGATTCTGATTCTGGAAATAGTTGAATAACTAGCCCTCTGTCCTAATAGTGATGACGTGAAAAGCAACAGAAAAACAGGTAAAGATCATCCACACAATAAACACTCGTGGGTGTGCAATATTGGTCTAGCTGGCAGCAGCTGCTGCATGCCTTCGCTGCAAACAAGAAGGAAATGGTTCACTGAGAAGCTTACTCTTGTGACAACAGTTCACCTCACAGACCTCCATGAAACCAGGTAACAACTACATACTCTACGATGCATGCATCAGCAGCATGTGCATGACATGCATAAATACACACATGCAGGCATGCATGTATCGGCATGTGCATGACATGCATAAATAGACACATGCAGGCATGCATGTATCAGCATGCACATGCATATGCATAAATACATACCTGCAGGCATGTGTGGATACTACACATTGTCAAGAATAAGACTTGCTATGGCTGGCTAGTGATGGAGTTACTCTGAGCAGCATTTTGCAGTGGCTGATTACTCAATCAGTGGTCAAAAAAAGTGAATGAATTTACTGTCAACATTAGAACCTTGACCTACTAAAATAATGAGGACATATTACACTGGTCTCCCCCCTTGATCTGTGCTGTTCATTATTCTATTACATTACATAAAGGGTCGTATAATTGGGGGTTAGTAGTAGTAGTAGAGTAGTAGTAGTAGAATAGTAGTAGTAGTAGTAGTAGTAGTAGTAGAGTAGTAGTAGTAGTAGAGTAGTAGTAGTAGAGTAGTAGTAGTAGTAGTAGAGTAGTAGTAGTAGTAGTAGTAGTAGTAGTAGTAGTAGAGTAGTAGTAGTAGAGTAGTAGTAGTAGGAGTAGTAGTAGTAGTAGGAGTAGTAGTAGTAGAGTAGTAGTAGTAGTAGTAGAATAGTAGTAGTAGTAGTAGTAGTAGTAGTAGAGTAGTAGTAGTAGTAGAGTAGTAGTAGTAGTAGTAGTAGTAGTAGAGTAGTAGTAGTAGTAGAATAGTAGTAGTAGTAGTAGAGTAGTAGTAGTAGAGTAGTAGTAGTAGTAGTAGTAGAGTAGTAGTAGTAGTAGTAGAGTAGTAGTAGTAGTAGAGTAGTAGTAGTAGTAGTAGTAGTAGTAGTAGAGTAGTAGTAGTAGAGTAGTAGTAGTAGTAGTAGAGTAGTAGTAGTAGTAGAATAGTAGTAGTAGTAGTAGAGTAGTAGTAGTAGTAGTAGTAGTAGTAGAGTAGTAGTAGTAGTAGTAGAGTAGTAGTAGTAGAGTAGTAGTAGTAGTAGTAGAATAGTAGTAGTAGTAGTAGTAGTAGTAGAGTAGTAGTAGTAGTAGTAGTAGTAGTAGTAGTAGTAGAGTAGTAGTAGTAGAGTAGTAGTAGTAGTAGTAGTAGAGTAGTAGTAGTAGAGTAGTAGTAGTAGTAGAGTAGTAGTAGTAGAGTAGTAGTAGTAGGAGTAGTAGTAGTAGTAGTAGTAGTAGTAGTAGTAGTAGTAGAGTAGTAGTAGTAGAGTAGTAGTAGTAGTAGAGTAGTAGTAGTAGGAGTAGTAGTAGTAGTAGTAGTAGTAGTAGAGTAGTAGTAGTAGAGTAGTAGTAGTAGTAGAGTAGTAGTAGTAGGAGTAGTAGTAGTAGTAGTAGTAGTAGTAGAGTAGTAGTAGTAGAGTAGTAGTAGTAGTAGTAGTAGTAGTAGAGTAGTAGTAGTAGAGTAGTAGTAGCAGGAGTAGTAGAATAGTAGTAGTAGCAGGAGTAGTAGAATAGTAGTAGTAGTAGAGTAGTAGTAGTAGAATAGTAGTAGTAGTAGTAGTAGTAGTAGTAGAGTAGTAGTAGTAGAGTAGTAGTAGTAGTAGTAGTAGTAGAGTAGTAGTAGTAGTAGTAGAGTAGTAGTAGTAGTAGTAGTAGTAGTAGTAGTAGTAGAGTAGTAGTAGTAGTAGTAGAGTAGTAGTAGTAGTAGTAGTAGAGTAGTAGTAGTAGTAGAATAGTAGTAGTAGTAGTAGAGTAGTAGTAGTAGTAGTAGTAGTAGTAGTAGTAGAGTAGTAGTAGTAGTAGTAGAGTAGTAGTAGTAGAGTAGTAGTAGTAGTAGAATAGTAGTAGTAGTAGTAGTAGTAGTAGAGTAGTAGTAGTAGTAGTAGTAGTAGTAGTAGAGTAGTAGTAGTAGTAGTAGTAGTAGTAGTAGTAGTAGTAGTAGTAGTAGTAGTAGTAGTAGTAGAGTAGTAGTAGTAGTAGTAGTAGAGTAGTAGTAGTAGAGTAGTAGTAGTAGTAGTAGTAGTAGTAGAGTAGTAGTAGTAGTAGTAGTAGAGTAGTAGTAGTAGTAGTAGTAGTAGTAGAGTAGTAGTAGTAGTAGTAGTAGTAGAGTAGTAGTAGTAGAGTAGTAGTAGTAGAGTAGTAGTAGTAGTAGAGTAGTAGTAGTAGAGTAGTAGAGTAGTAGTAGTAGTAGTAGTAGAGTAGTAGTAGTAGTAGTAGTAGTAGTAGAGTAGTAGTAGTAGTAGTAGTAGTAGAGTAGTAGTAGTAGAGTAGTAGTAGTAGAGTAGTAGTAGTAGTAGAGTAGTAGTAGTAGAGTAGTAGTAGTAGGAGTAGTAGTAGTAGTAGGAGTAGTAGTAGTAGTAGTAGTAGTAGTAGTAGTAGAGTAGTAGTAGTAGAGTAGTAGTAGTAGTAGTAGTAGTAGAGTAGTAGTAGTAGTAGTAGTAGAGTAGTAGTAGTAGTAGTAGTAGAGTAGTAGTAGTAGTAGTAGTAGAGTAGTAGTAGTAGTAGTAGTAGAGTAGTAGTAGTAGTAGTAGTAGTAGAGTAGTAGTAGTAGAGTAGTAGTAGTAGAGTAGTAGTAGTAGTAGAGTAGTAGTAGTAGAGTAGTAGTAGTAGGAGTAGTAGTAGTAGTAGGAGTAGTAGTAGTAGTAGTAGTAGTAGTAGTAGTAGAGTAGTAGTAGTAGAGTAGTAGTAGTAGTAGTAGTAGTAGAGTAGTAGTAGTAGTAGTAGTAGAGTAGTAGTAGTAGGAGTAGTAGTAGTAGTAGTAGTAGTAGTAGTAGAGTAGTAGTAGTAGAGTAGTAGTAGTAGTAGTAGTAGTAGTAGAGTAGTAGTAGTAGTAGTAGTAGAGTAGTAGTAGTAGAGTAGTAGTAGCAGGAGTAGTAGAATAGTAGTAGTAGCAGGAGTAGTAGAATAGTAGTAGTAGTAGTAGTGGCATTTCGCGGTACAATTCGTTCCAGTAGCGTATGATCGTCGAGTGCCAGAAAATTAGCTGTAAATGAGATTTGTTTGTTAGCTAGTCTGCTGCAAGCATTTTTGTTTTTTTGTTATGGTGTGTTGTCGGTGCCAGCGTAGTGGCCGCTGCCAGCGTAGTGGCCGCTGCCAGCGTAGTGGCCGCTGCCAGCGTAGTGGTCGCTGCCAGCGTAGTGGTCGGTGCCAGCGTAGTGGCCGCTGCCAGCGTAGTGGTCGGTGCCAGCGTAGTGGTCGCTGCCAGCGTAGTGGTCGGTGCCAGCGTAGTGGTCGGTGCCAGCGTAGTGGCCGCTGCCAGCGTAGTGGTCGGTGCCAGCGTAGTGGTCGGTGCCAGCGTAGTGCCAGCGTAGTGGTCGGTGCCAGCGTAGTGGTCGGTGCCAGCGTAGTGGTCGCTGCCAGCGTAGTGGTCGCTGCCAGCTTAGTGGTCGGTGCCAGCTTAGTGGTCGGTGCCAGCTTAGTGGTCGGTGCCAGCGTAGTGGTCGCTGCCAGCGTAGTGGTCGCTGCCAGCTTAGTGGTCGGTGCCAGCGTAGTGGTCGGTGCCAGCGTAGTGGTCGGTGCCAGCGTAGGTCGGTGCCAGCGTAGTGGTCGCTGCCAGCGTAGGTCGGTGCCAGCGTAGGTCGGTGCCAGCGTAGTGGTCGCTGCCAGCGTAGTGGTCGCTGCATTAGCTGTGTCTGTTGTGGTGGAGGGTACTGTATTAACTGTCTGCCCTCTCATACGGGTTATTGCCGGAATGCCACTCCCTCCACTGGCCTTCAGTCCTCTACCGAAGACAATTCCTTTCCCACTCCTGTCCTTGCCCCTGCAGGGTTTCATTTAGGGGGGGGGGGGGGGGGGGACTGCCCCCCCCTGGAAATTTTATTATTAAAATTCATTAGAAACTTTGTACATCTTTAACCATCATGCCCCCCCTTATTATCCAGATTCTTCCAGTTGCCCCCCCTTGGACAATTTTCTAAATGAAACCCTGCCCTGGCCTTGACTCCTCCAATGTTGGCTAGTAAGCTTGCCACATGGCACCTGACGACACCATTTTGTCTGACTCCCACACCTCCGGAGAGCCTGGATCCAATTCAACCCTGGGTTGAAGCTACCACCGATGCATCTTCCTTGTTTCTCACCCTTTACCAGTCCCAGGGGCCCATCTCTCTCTCCTCCATTGCGGTTATTCTAGAGACAAGATCTTATAATACTCCACCATGTGCCAGGGGTGCTTGGGCAGCTTTGTGGGTGAAGTCTTCAGCGCCATCACTGTAGACCCCTATGCCCTAACCTCCATATTACCTCGGTGCATCCTCCTAATCTGGAGAGGGGTGGCCGGTACCATTGGCGTGACACAGAGAGAAGCGTCAAGGCTCGGATGAGGAGGTGGAGAGCTGGTGAAGGTAGGAGTTGAGTTGGCGGAGGGCCGTCCTAAACTTCGCCGCAGGAGACCAAGGATGGTACGGTAGCGGCCAAAAATAACTTCACGTTGCATTTTCGATCAACGTACGTTGTACGCATAATGGGTTCAAATGCAACGGAAGTATTACCATTTTAGAATGCACAGCGAACGCACCATGGTACACACCGTTGGTACGCACGGTTTGCGAATCGACAGTGCACGAGATAAATGACAATTGCGCACGCACCTGTAGTGTGGTATAACACGTGGCTATTCAAGACAGTTGAAGAGTTTATTCAAGACAGTTGGATAGTTGCTCGCCATTCCGAATCACAGAAGATTTGCAGGAGGATGACTTTTAGGAAAGCTCTGAAGGAAACAATCGTAAGCAGAAGAAGTTCCTACCCTTCTCAGTGTTTTGCTCTAGGTGTGTAGCTGTAGCTTTATGTTACCAAGTCTAACTGTAGGTGCCCTGCTAGCACAGTAGTTGAGCCTTGCTCTAGGTGTGTAGCTGTAGCTTTATGTTGCCAAGTCTAACTGTAGGTGCTCTGCTAGCACAGTAGTTGAGCCTTGCTCTAGTGTGTAGCTGTAGCTTTATGTTGCCAAGTCTAAACTGTAGGTGCTCTGCTAGCACAGTAGTTGAGCCTTGCTCTAGGTGTGTAGCTGTAGCTTTATGTTACCAAGTCTAACTGTAGGCGCTCTGCTAGCACAGTAGTTGAGCCTTGCTCTAGGTGTGTAGCTGTAGCTTTATGTTACCAAGTCTAACTGTAGGCGCTCTGCTAGCACAGTAGTTGAGCCTTGCTCTAGGTGTGTAGCTGTAGCTTTATGTTACCAAGTCTAAACTGTAGGTGCTCTGCTTAGCTGTAGCTTTATGTTGCCAAGTCTAAACTGTAGGTGCTCTGCTAGCACAGTAGTAGTTGTGAGCATTGTAGTATATACTTGCTGATATTTTAGTGTTACATTACATTTTATTAGTAGCAGCTGACATCTTGTGTAGCTCTATTTTCATACGCTTGTGCATGTTCACCAAGCATTGTGTAGTGATCAGGCTTATTTTCATTTGGTAATGGAGCTTGATAAGAACATGCAATGTGCTAAGGTGTGGTTCAATAGACAAGCAGGTTTCAAATACATTGCAAAGCCCTATGCAGTGATCAGGCTTATTTTCATTTGGTAATGGAGCTTGATCAGAACATGCAATGTGCTAAGGTGTGGTTCAATACACAAGCAGTTTTCAAATACATTGCAAAGCCCTATGCATGACTATTTTTATGTCACATGAAACACAGGAGCTGGCATCATTTGCTTTGGCAGTGTGCAATTGTGATTTAGGTATGCAAGTTGGTACATGCATCTAATTCTGGTCTTGTTAATGTAGGCTACTGTGTGGTATTTTGGCCAGAGGAAGATTCGGTGACAGTCGTGCCATGCAGCCGGTTATTGGAGGGCTCAGCAGTGGGTGATGATTGTGCCATCAAGGTGGGGGGAGTGGGGGGGAAATATCGGCAATAGGGCATGTCAGCAAATGTGTGGCTAATGACACTTGGGTGTTGATTATGTGGTTTGTAATTATGTTTTGGTGTCAGGTAGCCAGGATGCTATGACCAGCCTAATGGATCATGATATTATTGCCACACTAGCTAGCATGGCTGGAGTAGATGTTCATGCTACAGAAGCTGAGCTGGACACGGAAAGGAAGTCTGCTAGTGTGAGGCTCTCACTGGTATTGGGGTGTGGCTTTAGAATAATGACTTGTATAAATTATAATAGGTTGGTAAAAAGCGGGAAGGAAAGGGTTACAGGAAAGCAACCTCAAGAAAAGAGGCAAAAAAAATTATCCCCCAGATGGTGAGTGAATATAATTCCTTGGCTATTCCTTATCTTAAATATATATTTTTAAAGGTAACATTATTGAAGTACATTCCCCTCGTGACACACCTGCACCTGACAATATCTGTCCGACTCCCCTGTATAATTATGAGGACATGGATCCCCCTTCTCCTCTATCTTCTCTTCATATTACCCTATTCGTCCCCTCCCACCAGAGAGTCAACTATTGTAAGCATTCAGTTGGAATGTTATGATGTGGTACTGCTCTGTATTGAGTTATAGTTGACATCTATTCATTTTGACATTTATTCATACTATACTGTGCTTCTATAAGACAAGAGACACGGTGGATGGTCGCTCCAGCAGTCTGGACGAGTAGGTTGCTGAAAGTTTGGCAGAGACAGGCAAGTACATGCTTACTACTATATGAATATTATCGCTTGTGTGAAATTTGATAACTTTTGTCCCATGTGTATATTGTACAGACCCTTTGACGCTGGAAGTCAGCATAATGATGCTGGAGTCCAGAGTGGAAGCTATTGAGCGGCTGCAGCATGAAATCCCGGCTGGCCTGTCAACCATAGAAAATAACCAAATGGTGATTCTTGAAAGATTAACACCTCAGCCCCTGACCCCTGCTGCTCCGCAGACATCTCCCCTTGCACATCCTCCACCAAACCAACCAGTTGGTGCTGTTATGGACCCCCTGCCTTCATGCGACATTAATAGGCAGGGATTGTCTACGGTTGAGGAGATCATTGATAAATATCCCAAACTGCAAGGAGTGTGCCAAGCCGGGCATCTGGCTTGTAAATTGAGCTATATTTGGAAATAATATTCTCATCCGTTGCACCCCGAAAGGCAACAGGCATCTTCCTGGACTTCCCTCCAAGGAATTTTCGTAACTGAAAAGAACAATGTTTGTTCAATTTTCCACAATTTTGGAGAGCTCCTGTGGAGTTTGAGCCTGTGGATGAGTCAGTGTAGCAAGCATCGAAACAATGGTAGCTTAATTTTTTGGGGGAAAAAAGAAGGAAAAAAATTAATTTATTTTATCAGTATGCATAGAAATCTAGTTACATATGGCTAAAAGAAGTTAATCATTTACCTTTTCTTATATATACCAGGAAGAAATGGATAATCCCTCCATCACTTGCATTGGCCACCCTTTGTCTGATAAACTTCTAATTTACTTTCTAAATACTAGAACAGACATGACATCATTCCAGAATGTCTAATTATAGAAACAGAGCACACGGTGCCTCTCTCCTTTGTCTATGATTGGTATCTAGTAGCTAGCTAGAGATGCCTGGAAAAAAGTTCCATAACCTTCGTAGAAAGAAGAAAGAGCCCGTGAGAAAGAAAACTAGTCCTACTCTATTCACCATCAGCACTAGCAGTTCTGGAACTGTAACCCTAGACTCAAATGAGCAAACTACACCTGTGCCAGTCCTCCTCATACTCCAGTTCCTCCTCTTCCTCCTCTAGCACCTGAGGCTAGGTCTACTACTCGAACTTCTGATCCTGAAAGTTCTCCTGAATTCAGTGTCCAACTAACTGCACCACAGAAGAAATTGAGTTTGTCACCATATTTTTCTTCAAATAGTGAGTCTTTTGGGGGGGAAAGGGAAAGGGACGAGGAAGTACGAGATAATTGGCCTACAACAGGCTGGTACTCGTTGTAGCCGGTGCAAGAAAGGGCGTATTTTTCTGAAAGAGGATTTGTCAAAGTGCAAGGGGCTATTTACAGCACCAAATCTTCTTTGTGGCAAATGTGCACATCGTACATACTCCTATCTTCTCTAAAACAGGTCAAGAAAATAGAGGCATAGCAATTAACAAGAAAGCTGTTTTGGCGAGCAAATGTGCCGGACAGAGCTATGCTGCTCTCAAGATGTTATTCAGCATGCTTGACTTACCTACACCTGTTTCCAAGAATGCGTATACTACACACGTCAAGGATATCCGTGAAAAAGCTGTCGTACTAGCTGACGAAAGTATGAGTCGTGCAAGGAAAGAAGTACGGAATCTGCTTGGAGATGTTGGTGATGATATTGTTGTTAGTGCTGGTGGAACCTGGCAGAAACGAGGATTTCAGTCTCTCTTTGGTGCAGTCTTTATCATTTATCATTGCAAATGAAACCGGTAAAGTCATTGACTATGCCGCAAAGTCCAAGCACCGTAAAGGATGTACGCACTGAAAAAAGGAGGACAAAAGTTCGACGAGGTACAAAGAATGGGTAGAAACTCATCAGTGTGAATCCAACTTCTAGTAGTGCTGGATCCATGGAAGCCATTAGCATTTTGGAACTATTTAGATGTTCCCTGGATTACAAGCTCCGCTCCACTAGTTTCATTGCTGATGGTGACGCAAAGACCATCACACTTCTTTTGGAAAACCAGCCTTATGGTAGTGACTGTGAAATTGAGAAGAAGGATGGCATAGGCTACATTCAAAAATGAATGGGAACTGCTCTCCGCAGGTTGAAAGACAGCTACAAAGGAAATGAACTCTCTGATGGGAAAAGTCTCAGTGGACATGGCGGGCTAACAGGCTAACTGATTCAATAATAAATTCACTATTATGGGGATGCTATACGCCATTACAAAGGAGATGTCGCCAATATGATGAAGGGTGTTCAAGCAACATTGTTACACTTAAATTCAACTGATGAACAACCCCGTCATCATCTTTGTCCTGTTAATGGTGCAAATTCTCGTCTCGTAGTAGCACTTACGAAGCTCTGGACGCCCTGCCTGGTTACTTTTAGTCCTTCCTCCTCCACCAAGAGTGTTGTAATTGTTTGGGCTTTTAAGCCTTGGAAGTGAAGGTCAAGGATTCGTTGCTTTTTTTAATGTCGAGTACACCATAACGCGAGCTCTTCTTGCCGAGCGAGTTAGCGAGAAATGTGTGTGCGGGTTCTTTCGACTCGTGCACCAGGTAAATATTAAAAAGCAACGCATGCGTACTAGCTGCAAACACACTCCCGTACGTTTTCAAAGGACGCTTAAAAAAAACACAGTAAAAAGCGCGCCCCCAACGTTCACATCGAAAAGTAGTACGTACGTTGTTCGAAAACGCAACGTAAAGCTATTTTTGGCCACTACTGTAACCCCACAGTCTTTGAGGCTGTCCAATGCCAGACGTGCTAGGATGGCCAATTCTAGAAGGCCATAAAGGCCCTGATCTCAGACGGTCTTGCCCCCGCTTCTGCTGAGGTTTACTCCGAGCTGCTGTCCAAGCACCCCCAAGTTCTCATCCCTGTTGATCCAGTCCTTTCTCCCATCCAGATCTCCACCAAAGGCATTGCCAGAGTCTTTCCCAAATAGTCCAGCCTCTGGAACTTCCTTTTTCAGGGCCCACCACGTCAAGGAGGCTATGTTTTGCCCCTCCCACACCGGCTCAGGTCAAGGTTGTCAACCCTCTATGCGCTGGCCATGCCCCACCTGAAGTTGTGCCTCACCTATGTGGAGCCACCCTTTCTGCCTGTAAGAAGAACAGTGATGGGCTTCGTCCGAGCACTATGGGGGAGGCTTTACGCCACCGGCTCTCCAAATAAATTAGCCATTACCATCATGACTCCAACCCAGGGGGATGTCGGAGTGCCTGGTGAAGCCATTGTCTACTCCATCGCTCGAGTTCAGGTGGACTCCAACATCCAACCTGAGAAAAAATGGACCTTACTCAGGGACTTTTCTAGCGCCTTCAATTGTGTGGACCATGAAAAAATGTTCAGGAGTTGATGTCCCACATTCACTCCTTGTCTGCATGGCTGAAGATGTGTTGTGGAGACCAACCACCTTTCTCCTTGGCGACCACAACATCTCTAGTTGCTGTGGAGTCCAGCAGGGTGACCCTTTAGGTCCTTTGGGCTTTCCCTGGCCGTCAACCCCATTGTTGAGCAGATACGAGACCTCCAAATCAACGCTTGGTATCTTGACGATGGAACGCTCTGTGGAACTGCCAACTACCTCCGTGCTGCCCTCGCTATAATTAAGGAAGTTGGACCATCCCGTAGACTGTACCTGAATTGGGCCGAGTCTCTCCTCTACATACCAGAAGAAGCTCCACCTCTTCCCAACCCTTTACCTGGTGACATGGTCATTATCAAGGGATGGATTCGATCTTCTTGGTTCACACATGGCCAGTCTTCTTACTGCAAGAAGAAGGTCCACTGTAGGTCCTGGCTAAGCTCCCTAGCCTCCAAGACTCCCAGAGGAGAGTACGCTTCTTTGCTCTTGTTTAGCCATCCCCAAAGTGACTTTCGCCCTCCATATCCCCTCCCAAGCCACATCGCCACTGAGTCCTTCGACAATGCTATGAGGGTAAGCCGTTTCAGACCTCATGGGAGGGTTCTTGTCAGACTGGGCTTGGCTGAAGGCTTCCCTCCCCAGCTCCCTTGGAGGCGTGGACATTAGGAAGGCCACCTTCATGCCCCAGTTGCATTCATAGGATCCCTGGTCCAATCCAGCTCCCTCATAACTGAGATACTGAGGCACTCCACTGACGCCTCCCCTTTCTTGGCCTCCTCTCTGGAAGATCTAGCTCAGTTTGCGTGTAAACCAGATTGGCACTCACTTGAGGATGTGGACGTCTCCCTCTGCCAGCGATCCCTCTCTCACACCATTAACCTGGCTTCCTTTGACAACCTTTTGGATAGGGCACAGGACTCACGATGTAGGGCATTGGCTCTCTCCACCTCCACCCCGGAGACTGGTTAAATGTAGTCCCTTGCAAAGCCTTTGGTCTCCATCTCCATGACAGGAAGTTCCGTCTGTGCCTCCAATACGGCTGGGGTTGCCGATGATGGAGGAGAATATACAATGTTCCATGTGGCTGATCCCCTTGGTGACCACTAAGTCGGATGTGGGGGTGACAGGGACCGGATCCTACGGCACGACTCCGCCCAGGATGCACTAGCTGCCTTGGCGCCCAAGAAGGAAATGCTACCCTCAATTCCTGGTTCCTGCAGGTGCCCAGCCGATGTATATCTCCCTATCTGGAACAGCAGCTTTGGATATGATGACCGTGTGATATCTACATACTCTTCAGAGGCGGACCCTAGATGGGTCGGCCATCACCCAAGGTCATACTCTGTCTGTGAGCCATGAGAGGAAAATGATCGCCCATGCCGAGGCCTGTCATTCAGTTGAGGTGTCCTTCATCCCATGGTAGTTGAATCCCTGGGAGGCTGGGGGGGGATGACATCCTCGGGCAAATACAGTACTGTAAATGCCACCCACACACTTACAAATAGAGCTGCATCCTAGTCACTGTCTCAGGAATGCATGCCACCCACACACTTACAAATCCTAGTCAGTCACTGTCTCAGGAATGCATGCCACCCACACACTTACAAATAGAGCTGTATCCTAGTCACTGTCTCAGGAATGCATGCCACCCACACACTTACAAATCCTAGTCAGTCACTGTCTCAGGAATGCATGCCACCCACACACTTACAAATAGAGCTGTATCCTAGTCACTGTCTCAGGAATGCAGCCGACGAGACTGATGTACCTAGAGCAAAGATGAGCAAGAAGGACAATCATATCAATGGCCACAAAGCAGACCCACAACATGCACTTGTATATTCACACGGACTAAACACACACACACACGCACATGCACACAGTTGCATATTTGATGAGCACCAAGACTCCATTCCCTGAAAGGGGAGAGGAGTTGACTTCGTGAAGCTCATTTTTCCCAATGCCATCACATCTAATTATTCTTCTCGCACACTTAACGCAACTAACATGACTACAAACAACTTGGGCCGACATAAGCAGCATCTGCGCGAGACTTTTAATCCAGGTTCTAGCCCAGGATTCGTTACATACAGTAGGAGACAAAAAAGTTTAAGTTCCGCAGGCGTTCAAATGGCAATACGCTTCCGAGGAAAAAAAGACCCAGGGAATGCCCGGGTAGAAAACCAGACAGACAACAAGACAACAAGAACATACGCAAATAAAATGCCTAAGGGTATCTGTTTCCTATCTTAGCGTATCAATTTTATTCGCACTTGCGCAGTCGTGAGTCCACCACCACGTGCTGCTAGTGCCCACACTTCATTCTCGTTTCCTTATCTTCTACCGTCAGCTTCCGAGCGTCTCGTTCTTCTTTAGAACAGTCAATGCTCTTTCCCTTAGTTCTACTGTTCATTTCTAGAGATGTCTTTTCGGGCTACCCTAAAAAAGTCATTTGCTGACAGAAGTAAGTATTGCTTCCCAACCACACTATTAGGCTGGTATTGGCCTGTGCTCTCTAGAGTCTGTTCTTCAGGTCTAGCTCTAGCAACTTCACCTTTGGTATAAACCAGTTCATTAACCAAGTCACTGTCACAAGCGTAAATATCCGCAAAAAGTTGTTTAGATGGCTGTTCGCGACTGTCCTTGGATGAAGTTGTTTCTCCGGTTTTGGGCGACGATTTTGGACTTTCTGAGGATGAAAGCAGTGATGAAGAAGGCGATGGCATCTCATCCTACCTTGGCCAGAGCCGTGTTGACCCTGAAGCTCTGCTATCGCTTGGCAGAATAGTCGCTGATGACCTACCTTCAAGGAAGCGTAGCACTCTCACTCGAGGTGACGATCTAGATGGAGATGAGAATACCAGCGATGAAGAAGATATTCAGTCAGTTTAGCTACGGCTAGTTTTGTTGTTAGCAAGCAGAGCATGGAACTACAATTAGGAGTAGGCTATAAATGGGTCATTTTTGGTTTTGCTTAGGGCTGAGTTTTTATGTGTTCTATATAACCTATCTCAACATGAAATGGGGGAAAAATTGGCCTGGGGTGTAAAATAAAAGTGTGCAAGGGTTTTTTGTGCCCGGGTGGCCCCAAAATTCAATCAAATTAGGGGAAAAAATTAAAATAGTCATTTTCTTTAAGCTGCATGGTTAAATATGGTATCAAAAGAAGTAAAATTGCCATGTTTATATTCAAAAGTTTCATTGTTTTTAACCCAGTTCACTTCATTTTCAAAATTCGGCCAAAATTGGCACTTTTTGAACTCCCAGAATGCACTGATAGGTTCACAGTCTGCATTATTGTGGTCACGTTCACTAATGGCATTCATAAGAAACCCATGGATGTTTGCGAAATGATTGTGAAGAGATAGCCATTGTTGAAGTCATTCCTTCGGCAAAATCTGTTGTTGAAACAGCTCTGGCAGCTCTTCTAAAGCTTGTAGCACATGAGGGAGACGGGAAGACAACATCTCTAGCAGAATAGTTTGACTTGATTCTAGAGGAGGCTGGAGTACACAAATCCTTTAGAAGCATTTTACTAGACTTGGATACCAGGCAGGTGCGGTCTACGATTGCATTCCCTACCTCAAACAGCTACTCGTACAGACACCATTAAATAATCTTCTTGTTCGAGCATGTAAGATTTACCTTGATAACGATTTCATAATCGCAGGATTCAAGGCGCTTGCTAATTTTACGTACAGGGTGACAATGCCCTTCCTCAACTGCATCGAGAGAGCAAGCCAGGATTTGCTGGTGAACATCCTTCCCAAGCTCTGCAGTGACCTTGCTGATAAAAAGACAGACACCCTTATCATATATCATGTAGAGTGGACACACGTGAAAATGGAGCATAATGCTCCACATGTCTGGGCAAGAAGCCATGGACTTCTTAGACTTAACTTATGCATGCATATTCCATCCACCGTCACTCTTATTCATTCCATGTCTTAATTACCTTCCCCATACACTTCAGCAGCTCATTAGCTACATCAAACGTTCCACTCATTAACTTGCATTCACTCATTCAATCACATCCAATTATCACTCACTCTAACTTAATCATGTATCTATGCCATGCAGCACTGTCTTACATTCCTTATTTGATCATGTCCTACTTTTCCCGCTCCTTTCCAACCAATCCCTGGCCTCCACTCCATTCACTCCACCCTCTCTCAATCCTTACTATACAAGCCTTCACTCACTTCACTTTCGTTCAGTTACACTTGTTACACTTCCCATCCCAGTATCTAATAGTTGACCTTCTATTATCCAATCGTGAACTCCGTCACCTCGCGCCCATTCTAGCGGAGAGTCTAAGTTCTCCTAGCTCCAGACCCTCAACCACTTGGCCTTACAACCCAAGTCTAGCCAGAGAGAACATTCTTGCTCCACAGTCAGGACAAAGTAAAAGCCTGACCATACATTGCCCACCCCTACTTGTGGACTACCAGAAGTATATTAGAGGTGTGGATGTTGGGAACCAGATGACTGGTTATTATAATATAGGGGGGAGGAGTAAGAAGTGGTGGAAGAGGGTGTTTGCATATATGGTTGAGGCATGCATTCTGAACAGCTATGTTCTAGACTCTCATGTCCGCAGAGCAGATCACCTTGCCAGGGGTTACAGGAAGAGAGATTTTTTGACCTTCCGGTTGGAGCTAGCTAAGGAACTAGTGGGATGCTTCTGCTCACGTCAGCGTGCTGGCCGCCCTCGCTCAGTTCATAACGAGCGTCTAGAGCGGCTGAATACCACGCTTGGGCATTGGTCAGTACTAACTGACAAACAGCAGAGGTGTGTTGTCTGTGTAGCAGTTGGAAACATGTCTGGAATCCCAAACCGCCATGAGACCAAGTATATTTGCCGTCACTGCAAAGTACCACTGTGTGTCACAAAGAGGGACTGTTTTTTCAAGTACCACACCTTGGTAGACTTCACAAAGTAGTTTCCCAGTCTTTTGCTTCACTTTTTTTAATTTTACTTTCTATGGAATTTCCCTTTTTCTCTCTGTTCTGTGTGTGTGTGTGTGCTAGATGGCTGTTGTCTTGTATTTGCATGTTTTTGTTGCTATTTTTGTCCTGTTGTGGGGGAAGATGTAATAAATAATTGTTCATACAACACCAACATACAACACCAACATGATAACAATATCCTCATCAGAAAATAAATATTAAAAAATGAAAAATATATGTTATGCAAGTTTTGTGAATCAATGAGTGTGTGCATATATATATATATAATAACATAATCATGTTGCGTTGTCTAGCATATAGTCGGAAGTAAGAGCTTTCATAGGCTGTAATTACATAATGATATTCAACATTTGTGGTTGGTTGCTAAGCAACCTAAAGTTGACCACAATGTTTGTCAACACCAATGCTATCCCATCAACCATGGTTGCTAGGGACTTTACTGCACTCCTGATTTAATATTTTAATATTTATTTTTATTTGCACCAGAGTCCAATAAAAAAAAATGCTGCCTAAATTCGACGGTGAAACGGTTAATATTGTGTTTAGCTAAGCTGCGATAGACAAGGTCTTTTTTTTTTTTTTAAGACGTCACAGAATATATACTATCTTAGCAAGCCTTGCCTTAACAAAATTTAACCTCTAAAAGCTATGCCAGGCATCTTGAGAGACCAAGCAAAGTAACTATGGCAACAATTGTGCAGAGTATGTGTTGGTCTCTTGGCCTGTGGAGAGATTCGGTGTCAGTGGTGCCTATTAGCATGGTGAAAGATGGCTCGGTAAAATTTGTCAGCGATGGATCTCTTTCTTCCCAGCAGTGCACTCCCTCCCAGCAATCCACTTGTATTTCTCTGAATGTTGCTGCTGAATGTAGTCTGTGTGCGATGAAGATGATGGCTATGTTTAGCTTCCAAGAAGAGAAGACAAGTAAGAGGAAGGTTGACAAAACGATGTCTTCCGCTGCAAGTTGTTAGGTCTACATGCAGAACAGCATTAACCGATTAAACGCCGTAAGCGCCATATGGCGCGAGACCTTACATCCTTCGCCACACAAAAATATATAAAATGAACCGTTACGAGCTAACAGCCCCGGTTGGGTTCTGCACATGCCTAGTAGACTATAGAACGTCACAAAAATGATTATTTCCGGTTGATGCATCGTGCAACAAAAATCCTGCGGTTGAACGCCATTTTTGTTGGTCGAGCTTTTTTTTTAAACTGCTCAAAGATGCTCTCCTGTGAGGACGTTATTTCTCAACTTTTAGCCGACGATTCTGGCGATTCTGGGTCAGATTCATTTGGGGAAGAAGGTGAAGACATCTATGCATACCGAGGAAACATTCTGGATCCAGTTGCTCTAAGAGAAGAGGCTCGCTTGGATGGACTTCTCGATTGTAAGTTTCTTCTAACCTTAGCGCTTCATAGCCTTTGTTTACCATAGTCAACTGAGAGTGTACTATTGCCAAATACTAGCTTATTCTGTTGGTATTCCAAATTCAGACAGGATAGTTATAGAAAAAAGTTATAGCCAAGAGTGTAGGTTGGAGTTGTTGAGTTGTTGATTTTCATTTGAATTTGAATTTTCAAATGTTGACCACAAACTCGATATATATATATAAATTATATTGTTTTTCCCACCCTCCCCACTACTTTTCCTACAGCATCAGATGATGAGAGTGGAGATGAGGCATCTATGACTCCTTTTGTTACATTGGAGGATGAGGAAGCCTTGCCTGAAGTCTCTACAGGGCGTGGGAACACGACTGGTGTTGGAGTTGTGCTAGGGAGAGGCGGGCGAGGGAGTACTGGCCGAGGGAGAGGCGGGCGAGGGAGTACTGGCCAAGGGGGAAGCAGCTCAAGTGGTAGTGGAGTCGTAAGTGTTGCTAGTGGTCCTCCAAAAGGTACTGGTAGTAGGCGGGCCAGAGGTTATAGGCGTGTGCGAGCATCTGGCACTGGTTCTGCCCAAGCATCTGGCACTGGTTCTAGGCTAACTGAGGTCACAGGTAAGTGGGAAATAAAGGAGCCAACTCCTTTGAAATTGGACTATACAGCAACAGCTGGTCCAACTTCTTCATTGCTTGGTGCATCAAGTACATTTTTAGATGCATTTTACTTTTTTTTACTCTTGAAGTGTGGGAACTCCTAGTAGCAGAGACGAACAGTTACGTTTCTAGGATGGCTAGTCTCTCCAGGCCATGGGTAGATACTAATATAGAGGAAATGAAAGCTTTTGTAGGAATGTTGATAATAATGGGAGTTTCCACACTTCCATACTTAGAATTGTACTGGTCCACTAATCACTCGGATTTGTCTGGATCTTTGGTTCGTAAAGTAATGCCTAGGACTCGGTTTTTGGAGCTAATGCGTTATGTACATGTAAATTCTATTGATGGTTTGTTGGTTACAAATTTGATAGAAGCTTGTTTATTGAATTCATTTATTTTGTTTTCTTCTGTCCGAGCTCCAATATCAGTAAGGAAGGGTAATTATCTAGAAACTAGGATTGTTCTAGCTAAATCTTTGATTGGTTCTTTCTCTTCTCGGCAGCGTGCAGGTCAACATTGTAGTCGGGCAAATAGTCAGCTAGATCACCTCAATTTAAAACTAGGTCATTTCCCACAGTGCTGTGCGAAGAAGCGCTGTGTAGTTTGCATTAGTAAAGGTTACAGGCATGAGGCAAGGTCCCAGTGTTGTTTTTGTAAGGTTCCTTTGTGTGGTGGATCAACAGGCCGTGACTGTTTTCGTAATACCATACCTTGGTGGACTATCAGTAATGTTTATGCACCCCCTGCTCCTTTCTGTGCTTCTCTCTTGTTCCCTGCTCCTTTGTCTACTTATCTCTTGTTCCCTGCCCCTTCGTCTACTTCTCTCGTTCCCTGTCCCTTCGTCTACTTCTCTCGTCTCTCCAGTATTCAAGTGTTATTCTTATCCTGGTATCTCATGTTTGTGTAGAATTAAAAAAAGGTGAAATATCATGCCGGAGACCAAGCAAGCTATACCCAAGACTGAGCAAGTTCTACTCTACCCGTGACAGCAAGACCGGAGCTCTACCCAAGACACTCCCTTACATAATTGTGTTTTATATTATGGTTTTATTCTAGTATGTGTTAGCATTTTCACTCTCTTATAATTTGTTTTTTGTATTATTATGTGTTAGCATTTTGATGGGGAAAACAACCCACTGGCTTTGCAGATGGTAGAGGGTTTGTAAATAGATGCTCCATCTTGTGTTGGCATTATAATGTGTGTATAATGGTGTGAAAATATGAAAATATTCACTCCCAAGAAGATGACAAGGTTTTATAATGCTGGTTAGTTCTGCCCAGTTGGTAAGGAAGGCTCGATTTTTTTACAGGAAGTAGAGCTATCATGTGGCTGAATATGACCCAAGTTTCATGGGTGGAGTCCCTGCAGAACGGAAGATATAAAAATAATAAGTAAAATACCTCGTTAATTCATGAATAATTTACCCGCGGGTACTAGGAATACGGCGTGCAATCGGTTAAGCTAGAACTACACAAAGGAGTCTCGGGTTCCAAGACAAAAAGTCAAAAAAAAATTCATTTCATTTATGATAATCATCTACAAACCTTCAGAAATTATATGAGCTAACTGAAATTGTCATATCTCAGAAGTGTTGCTATATATAGGTTGATAAAGCAACCCTACTAGTCCGTCATCACTGAGAAGAAAGTCTATCCACGCATAAAACTTCTTATCTTGGCAATGCTGCATCATAGCGAGTTCTAAGTTTTCTCTCTCTAATAAACAGAATGCCTATTACATCATTCTAGAGTAATTTTAGGCCATGATCATGTGATCACGTGCTGCAGTATCTAATAGTCCAAATTCGGTGCACATTGGCTTTGATCTTCCCACAATTGACCAATGAGCGTGGAGCATTTAGCAGGTTGTCACGGTCACGGAAGGGTGGGAAAAAGTTGATCTCGGACTATACTTACTATTTCTGTTGAAGTACACCATGCCAGGCACTAAAAAGCGGACAAGAAGGCACTATAAGCGTAAGCCTCCTACCAGAGAAGGTCATAAGCCTTCCAATCTTGTTGGTAGCTAGCCAGCCTCTAGTTACCAGGGAGAGTCCTCACCCTACTACTACCAGCACTACAGCCCCTCGTACACCTCCCCTCTCCTCACCACAGGAAGTTCTAACAGCTTTTGTCCACCAAGATGTACAGCATCACAGAAGAAACTCAGTAAGTCTCCATTTTTGCCATTTCAAGACAAAGATAGTAGTGATACTGATGCTGGTTCTGAGTCTGACGTCCACTCCTGTGAGTGTGGGGGGACCAGAATTTTTTAACTGTGTGGACTCCAGTCCGCATTGCTAGGACTTTGTTGCAAGGAGTGCGGTGATGGTCTGATCACTTACAAAGAAGACCTGTCATGATGTCAAGGACTCAGCACAAATCCCTATTTCTATTGTGAGAGTTGCTCTAACATTTTACCAATCAATCTCTCTGCTGCTGGTACAGTAGAACCTCAGAGTTACGAACCCCAGAATTACGAACACCTCCGTCAACTGAACGGCGAGTCAACATCCAACGGGTCAAGGATCGTCACACTCGACTCACATGCACAGGTAATATTTATCGCGCATGCGCACACCTGAATTGCAGCTGCTCTCTTTCGCACGCTAGCTACGTGTAGTTTCTTTGCCATGGCCTCAAGCTCTTCTACGAAACGTAAACGAGTTACGCTATCCATCGATGAGAAACTTAAGATTTTGAAGAAAGTGGACCATGGCAGTACTTTGTCAGCCGTAGCCAAGGAGTTTGGAATTGGAAAAACAACCGTGACGGACATTAAAAAAGCTAGGGAAAAGATCACGAGGTTTGCTGCTGAAGCACAAGATGTTAGCTCCCTGAAAAAGAGGTGCATAGTAAGAAGAGCTGATGATGATGCTTTTGATAGAGCCATGCATACACAAGAACGGAATAAGGGCACGCCAATCAGTGGTGTCTTGATGATGCTTTTTCAACAGCTCCACCCAGATAAATCTGAAGATGACTTCAAAGGTAGCAATGGATGGTTGCATCGATTTAAGAAGAGACATGAAGGCAGTTGAGTCAACAAGGTGAATCCCTGTCAGCAGATGCTAGTACTGCAGGAAATTTTCCATGAATTTGTTAGAACACAAGCTGTCTCCACACCAGATTTTTAACTGTGATGAGACAGACCTGTATTGGCGTCTTCTTCCAAACAAAACCTTAGCCGATGCTTCTGAAAAGATATCAAAGAATTTTAAATCTCCTAAGGATAGAGTGACATTGATGGCCACTGCTAATGCCAGTGGAGATTTCCACCTGCCTTTAGTATTTATACACAAAAGTGCTCAGACACGTTGTTTTTCTGGAGTCAATATGTCGGCTCTGCATGGATGGACAGAATAATTTTCTCAGATTGGTTCCACAAACACTTTGTGCCCCCAATGAAGTTCTATCTGCAGTCAAAGTCATTGTCTTCTAAAGCTGTCCTCCTCCTCGATAATGCTCCATCCCATCCCTCTCCATCCACACTTGTGTCTGCTGACGGTGACATTTTTTACCACCCAATGTTACCAGCTTGCTTCAGCCTATGGATCAGGGTGTGCTTGAGAACTTAAAGCGTAGATATAAGAAATTATTTTTAAGAAAGCTGCTACTGGGGCACTCAGAGCACGACTCTTTTGTGGAATTCAGCAAGAGCCTCACCATCAAAGATGTGGTTTATCTTTGTGCCAAGTCCTGGGATGATATTTCTACAATCTCACTTAGTTGTGCCTGGAACAAGCTAGGCTTTGGTCCAGACTGTGGTAGTCAACAAGAAGAATTGCCAGGGGTGTCTGAAGAATGTAATCAGTTAGGTGTCCCTGATGCCGAGATGGAAGAATGGCTAACCATGGACAAGGTGAAACTGGTGTGGAGGACATGACTGATGAGGATATACTAGGCGCACTGTTCGAGCATCATCAGTAGTTGATGAAAGTGAGGAGGAAGAGGAAGAATAAACTGCTGGCACCATCATCCATACTGAAGCTGAAGAAGCTTTCAGCACTTGTTTGACATGGATGGAACAACAAGCAGAAGCTACACCAATGAACTTGGTACTTCTACCTAGATACCCACAGTGTGCACTACCTAGATACCCACGGTGTGCACTACCTAGATACCCACAGTGGTGTGCACTACCTAGATACCCACAGTGTGCACTACCTAGATACCCACAGTGTGCACTACCTAGATACCCACAGTGTGCACTACCTAGATACCCACAGTGGTGTGCACTACCTAGATACCCACGGTGTGCACTACCTAGATACCCACAGTGTGCACTACCTACCTAGATACCCACGGTGTGCACTACCTAGATACCCACAGTGTGCACTACCTAGATACCCACAGTGGTGTGCACTACCTAGATACCCACGGTGTGCACTACCTAGATACCCACAGTGTGCACTACCTAGATACCCACAGTGTGCACTACCTAGATACCCACGGTGTGCACTACCTAGATACCCACAGTGTGCACTACCTACATAGATACCCACAGTGGTGTGCACTACCTAGATACCCACAGTGTGCACTACCTAGATACCCACAGTGTGCACTACCTAGATACCCACAGTGGTGTGCACTACCTAGATACCCACAGTGTGCACTACCTAGATACCCACAGTGTGCACTACCTAGATACCCACAGTGGTGTGCACTACCTAGATACCCACAGTGTGCACTACCTAGATACCCACGGTGTGCACTACCTAGATACCCACAGTGTGCACTACCTAGATACCCAGTGTGCACTACCTAGATACCCACAGTGTGCACTACCTACATGTAGATACCCACGGTGTGCACTACCTAGATTGTGCACTACCTAGATACCCACGGTGTGCACTACCTAGATACACACAGTGGTGTGCACTACCTAGATACCCACAGTGGTGTGCACTACCTAGATACCCACAGTGGTGTGCACTACCTAGATACCCACAGTGTGCACTACCTAGATACCCACAGTGGTGTGCACTACCTAGATACCCACGGTGTGCACTACCTAGATACCCACAGTGTGCACTACCTAGATACCCACAGTGTGCACTACCTAGATACCCACAGTACAGTGGGCCCGATCAAGTCAGAGTTAACATCAGGGGTAAAATATGAAATTAAAAATACCTCTACAGAATGCATACAGGTGAAAAGATATATGATTATAGTTTCTAAAAAAATATTTTATCTTTGCATAAACTCTCCTAGATGAAAGTTACAGGAATTAAAACACAAATGATTTTTTTCCCCTTCTCCACACCTTTTTTTAGAGGAAACAAACAATAACTTCAAATATATTCTCTCGCTCACCTAACAACATTAGAATCATATTTATGATGTTTTCTTCATCTTTAAGTTATGCTTTAACATTTTGAACAGTACAAAAAAAATAACTTTGAAAAAATAAGGAATATGCAGATTATTAAAAAAAGGTGTCATGTAACTCCGTTACTTGTAACTCCGTTACCAAAAAACATCTTTTTTAATTTTTTATGAAAAAACTGTTTGGAATAAAAATCTCAAGTTATCCAAAAGAAAGCATAATTATACGAAGTTTATGGCAATGTGACTCAATCTTTAAACATTCAAAATTTCTACAACTTATTAGCAGCTGGTTTCTGTAACTCCGTTACCAGTAACGGAGTTACAGTTGCTTTTAAACATTACTAGCACAAATAATGCTGTTTATTAACCTTTGAAGAAACCAATGTTTGCAAGTCAACCCTGAGACATGCAGTTAGGACCCTGACAGTCTATAATTGCATCCTGAGGTGCAGCTGCCTGATAACAAGCCCTGCCTATGTAACCAAATATACATATCACACCACATACATGTGATACATATCACACCATGATACTGCCACATGCTGACAGTCTGACCATGGAGTGAATGAATATAAAAGGAACTTTTCTTTTCAGTAACAGTTCCATAGTGATTTCCAAGTCCTCAATAAATGTGAGAGTGCGTTGTGTAACAGAACTTGTTCACCATGGCATTCAGTGCTGCTGAAAAGCAACGTCGCTATCGTGAGCGAAGGAAAGCAGAGATGGGTGAGAAGGCATGGAAGCAGAAGGATGCAGAGAGGAAACGGCTAGCAACACAGCAGCAGTGAGGGAGAAGGAGTGACAGAAATGGAGAGCAGCCAAGAAAGAAAGCCAAACATCGCAGCAGGAGGCATACTCAGCACCATCCAGTCTGACTCGTGCAGTAAAGAGAGCACGTTTAGCATTGCCAAGATCTCCCCGCAAGGTCCGGAAGGTGGTGCAGGTGCTACATTCTAAGTTCCGCAGCAGGAGATCCAGACCCACAGACTGCACAGTCACTTCCCCACAACAGGCTACCAGATGAGGTGAAGGGGCACATCCGAGGGTTTTATCTTCGCAGTGACTTTATCTTCGCAGTGACATCAGTTGGATGGCACCTGGATGCATTACAGTGGTTCGTGATGGGAAGAAAGTTCGAGAACAGCGCAGATACTCGATGATGACAACAGCAGAAGCCCATGCCCTTTACCGACAGGAATTCTCAGAAGATGATGCTGGTATGACCACCTTCAGGGCCCAGTGGCCAGATGTGGTGCTTTGCAAGGACAAGATGCCACACTCTGTCTGTGTATGCCAGTATCATGCCAACATAGAGACTATTTTGGACAGCCTGAAACACATACTACCTACAATCCCAGTAAGATATTCAGACCTGCTAAAGCTTGTAGGTTGTGATACTACCAAGGAGGACTGTATGTTTGGCCTGTGTGATGTCTGCAAGGAGAAGATATCCTTTGACATTATTTCTGAGAACACCGAAGATGACCTGCTGGCTGAACCTGTGAAGTGGCTGGAATGGATGCGTAATGAGGATGGGCAATCAGAGAAAGCAGAGAAGGCAGAGAAGGCTGGTACAGTCGCAGATGCACTGACATTCCTGGCCCAGAAGCTACCGAACTTCAAGATCCACTGCTTCATTAAAAATAAGCAGTCATTAGCCTTCCATCATATGTACACCACTCCAAGAGCCCACAGTGCAGTCCTGCAGGTAGACTTTAGCGAAAATGCGACCATCGTTGAGCAGGATGAGATCCAAGCCAGCCACTGGAACCACAAACAAGTGACAGTTTTTACAGCAGTAGCCTGGACGAGAGAGAACACCACATCATATGCTGCTGTGTCAGACACCCTCTCCCATGACAAGTACACATCCGCGACCGTGCTGGAGGAAGTGATTGACAGGGTGCGGCACTGAGCTCATCAAAGGAGTTGATATCTTATATGTCCCAGCTGAAAAAATAAATGCCAAGCGACCAGCCCTTGATGAATTATGGGAGTCTGTAACAGCAGTTCCAGCTACCTTGAGTATCCATTGTGTACGTACACTTGGCTTGGGGAGGGTGCTGGTGTCCAAGTATTCAGAGCAGACAGGAACAGAACACCTGTTGCTCCAGCATCAGCCAATAGCAGTCCAGCCACTAGCAGCCAATCCTGCAAAGTAGTCACCTCCAGATGTCAACATTAGTGATATCAAGCCAGGAGGATTTGTGGCAATCATCATGGAGACAGAGAGAGGTCGCTCCTACTTGTACATTGCCGTAATATCCTGCATCAAATCTGATTTACTAGTGGTGAAGTTTCTGAGGAAGGTCGGCAATTCTGGTGTCTACAGGGACCCAGAGTGTGAGGATGCTAGTGAAGAAGGTTCTTTTCCTTTGCCCGGAGCCACATGTGAACATGGCTAGTTCTCGCCTTAGATATATACATTTGAGTTCACAGATGCTCAGCATCAAATCATGTCCACATTTACCACCAAGTAAATAAAGAGGCATAGGCTCAACTACATGAGACTGTAACAGACAAAGTCTAGAAAATAACAATAATGATGTAGTACATATATTATGATTTTCCCCATCTTTTGAATTCTTATCCTTGTTCTGCATTTGTAAATGGGACAGAGCAACAATAACCTTGTCTCTAGGGGATAATTAATATCCTATTAACAATTTAAATCATAGTTAATCATAGTATGCATTTAGACAGGTAGGCAAGGTGGATTTCTTGAGACATGTGGGTGTGAACATTCTGTAACTCCGTTACCATGTAACTCCGTTACCGAACATCAGTCAAGTTAAATATTTTTCTGATAATGGAAAATGCAGTAATAGCCAGCATATTTGGTTCTGTAATGCTTAGATAAATGTGGAATAAAATGGTTCCTAATTTTTTCATTTTTTTCAATAAGGAACAGCATATGGTGGGAGTTTGCGTATAGCGCCAAAAACAGACGTTAATTTTCAGTAACTCCGTTACCAGTCAAACTTTTGCTAATAATTGTGATATCGTTGATTATTTTAATTTTTGTGTATATTGTGATAAAAGTACTTATCAAGACCTACACATACAGTACATATAACACTCTTGGCATTTCCTCTTATTTTGTGGAGCTATGCTCATTTATTAAGTGGAGTTGTAACTCCGTTACCGCATGATCAGGCCCAGTGTGCACTACCTAGATACCCACAGTGTGCACTACCTAGATACCCACGGTGTGCACTACCTAGATACCCACAGTGGTGTGCACTACCTAGATACCCACAGTGTGCACTACCTAGATACCCACAGTGGTATGCACTACCTAGATACCCACAGTGGTGTGCACTACCTAGATACCCACGGTGTGCACTACCTAGATACCCACAGTGGTGTGCACTACCTAGATACCCACAGTGTGCACTACCTAGATACCCACAGTGGTGTGCACTACCTAGATACCCACAGTGTGCACTACCTAGATACCCACGGTGTGCACTACCTAGATACCCACAGTGGTGTGCACTACCTAGATACCCACAGTGTGCACTACTTAGATACCCACGGTGTGCACTACCTAGATATCCACGGTGTGCACTACCTAGATACCCACAGTGTGCACTACCTAGATACCCACAGTGGTGTGCACTACCTAGATACCCACAGTGGTGTGCACTACCTAGATACCCAGTGGTGTGCACTACCTAGATACCCACAGTGTGCACTACCTAGATACCCACAGTGGTGTGCACTACCTAGATACCCACAGTGGTGTGCACTACCTAGATACCCAGTGGTGTGCACTACCTAGATACCCACAGTGTGCACTACCTAGATACCCACAGTGGTGTGCACTACCTAGATACCCAGTGGTGTGCACTACCTAGATACCCACAGTGTGCACTACCTAGATACCCACAGTGGTGTGCACTACCTAGATACACACAGTGTGCACTACCTAGATACCCACGGTGTGCACTACCTAGATAACCACAACATTGAACTAATTTCCTTTAATTTGAATTTCGGTTCCTCCAGATTGCTCCACCCATACAGTGACCTATTTTTAGTGTGGATTCTATTAGGCCAGTTCATTAGTCACGCTGCTGCTGGTGAAAGATGTGCATGCCTCCATGCTTCCAGACCACATACAGTTTATACGAGGAACCTCGGTAATGCGAACGGTAACATAACGGAACGGAACCTCCGCCCATCTCATACTGACCGGTCAAAGCCCTCTAAACCCTGATTAAAATTGTGGCCACGTCGATGTGGTTTACAACCATGGAGTGGCAATGCCCATGCTATAGCAACACACCAAAGATAAACTTTTCTCAAGGTCAAAATTATTCTTTATATATTTTAGGGGGAGTGCACGAATACAAAGCCAAGCCTTCACGAGCCACCGTCAAGATCCTGCAGCGGAATCCCCCTAAGATTCTCCTCATGAGCGCAGGTGCATACACATGGCGTAATCCGCTAACAGTTGGCACTAGAACACGCCTTCTGCTATCAACCTATCGTCTAGCAGCACAGGAAAACCTGTTGGCTGATTTCCCCCGTTCCCCGCGCATAATTTCTCCCTCTCCCTTTCGCGAAGATGGTTAGTGAGACTACAAGGGACGCTTGGCATAACCAAGCCACACCCATTGCAAACATACTTGTCGTCCCTGTGGAGGCACATGGCGTGGCCCACTAAGTCCACCACAGCTCCTTCCAGGCCAAACTTCTTGAAGACATCAGCCATTCTGTCCTTGTCGAGATTAAAACCTAAACCATGAAAAGATAATAACACAATAACAATAATACAGTAGTAGTAGTAGTAGTAGTAGTAGTAGTAGTAGTAGTAGTAGTAGTAGTAGTAGTAATAGTAATAACAATAAAATAGTAGTAGTAGTAGTAATAGTATTAACATAGTAGTAGCATGGTTTCATTCGGGTGGGGGTGGGGGGGATATCCACCACCCCTAGCTTAGATCAAATTTATAAAGGGGGGAAATTTATAAAGGGGGGACAGTTGCATTTTTTTAATTTTTTTAAACTTATGGTTACCACTTTAGAGCTCCGTAGATTCTGCAAACTTCATGGTATGGACTTGATATATAGCTCAAAAGTTAGGTCTCTCTGTGTTGTCTCTTTTGATACTAAAATATTTTTCATAAGTATAATTATAGGCAAGTTACTAGACCTAAAGTGGAGGAGGGACCTCAAAAACCTGAATGCCTGAAACCTCCACATAAATATCTCCAGATTGCAAAGTGCTAAAGATTTGAAATTAGTACCAGTGGCTAGAGGAAGCCCTACTCTATGCAATGAGCGTTTTCATTAGGCGTTAAAATTTAAGTATGCGGTCAAGCCTGGGTGGAAAATGAGTTTTAGGGGTTATTAATGAAATTCATTTTCCACCCGCGTGCTTGACAGCATACTTGACCGCGTACTTACATTTTAACGCCTAATGAAAACACTCATTGCATAGAGTAGGGCTTCCTCTAGCCACCACTTTGCAATCTGGATATATTTATGTGGAGGTTTCAGGCATTCAGGTTTTTTAGGGTCCCTCCACTTGTAGCTCCTGTAACTTGGCTATAGTTATACTTATGAAAAATATTTTAGTATCAACATAGAGCACAAAGAGAGACCTATCTTTTGAGCTATATATCAAGTCCATAACATGAAGTTTACAGAATCTATGGAGTTATAAAGTGCTAACCACAAACAAAAAAAATGTGGTCACCCCTCCCCAAAAAATGCAACTGTCTCCCCTTATGCCATGGAGAGGAAAACAAAATATTGCTTGTGTATGTATGTGTTATTATAACAGTATATACTCAGTGCAGCTAATTAAAGATCAATGAACCCCTCAGAAGCAGTGGTCTAACCTCATTTAGCTAAAAATCGGGCTGTAGTCGGCATCGTGTTGCCTAGTAGCACCATTAGTGGCAGACATCAACACAAACAGCGGAAACAGTATAAGCTAATGAAATTTCAACCCAAACACCCATGCGTAATTTCTGTTGCAAGAGTGGTCTAACCTGCCGTCTGCACGCGCGCTTGTCCTAATTTTGATGACTCAGCTATTGATCGCAGTTAAGCTGTAACCAGTTATGTTGAGCGTGTGTGCTTCAACAATAGCTGTAACACCCGAAGGTTCTACTTCTTCTGGAGCTTCAACACCTTCTTCTTTGTCCGTTGCATCTGTCAGCACGCCTCCTGCTCTTGTTGGAAAGAAAAGAGTTAGAAACCCAGCTCTTTGGAAGCGATCAATGAAGAAGCAGTGTCATAATACTGGACAGGATTATGTTTCCACGTCTTCTAAAGCAATAACTGTTTAAGTTTTCTCACACGTGAACATTTGGCCACAGCTACACACTTATTATTGGTAGCTAAGCAAAAAGAAAATGGTGGATGTTCTTGTATTTACAGGTATCAGCCAAAACATGTGACAACAGGCCATGTGGCTGTCATCAAAAGTGCTTTGACAAAGTTAGTCACTGTCAAAGACGGAGGATCTTTGATGGCTTTTGGAAATCAGGTAATTTTGATGTGCAGAATACTTACCTGGTAGGCAATGTTAAGGTTGTTGATTTGAAGGAGAGCTATACAACAGCCACTCACTCAAGAAGACAGCACACTCATGTTTACTACATTAACAATGAAGGAGTATCAGTTCGGATATGCAAAACTGCCTTTCTACGTATTCATGCCATCTCAAATGGACGGATTAGTCGGGTCTGCTTTTATGAAAGAAGGAGGTACTCCACACCTGGATCAGAGAGGACGCCATGAGCCGAAGAATAAGACAGATGCCATAAGATTGAATCTTGTTGATGAACAGATTGTATCTTTCCCACAGTACACCAGCCATTATTCCCGCAAAGACAACCCTCATCGCCGGTATTTTTCACCAGAGCTAAGCATTACAAAGATGTACATGCTGCACCATGAATTCTGCAGAGAGGAATGTCATCAACCAGTTACTGAATGGGTCTATCGGAAACGATTTAATCAAAACCACAACCTATCTTTTGGCAGGTCAGTAGAACTCACATTCATATTGTTATAAGCTGTCACTCTAGTCACATAATGGACTAGCTATACTGTGACAATCACTCTCATTTATGTTGGTTTTTCCCCTTCCAATCTCTAGTCCCATGTCAGACACTTGTAAAACGTGTGACATCATGAAAGTCAAGGTTGATGCTGAAAGTGATCCAACTCTCAAGGCCCAGCTAAATGGGAGCTACAAGCGGAAGGCTCAGAGAGCGTATCAGCAGCTAAAAGAAGATGGTGCCATGGCAAAACTGGACAGTGATCTAGATGTCGTTACCTTCGACTTAGAGCAAACCATTGCTACTCCTTTGTTGCAGACAAGTGTTGTGTTTTACAAAAGGCAGATGTGGTGTACAACTTAGGAGTACATGACTGCAGTACTGAGAGGGGCAAAATGTGTACGTGGGACGAGTCCATGGCATCTAGAGGATCTCAAGAAATAGGTTCGTGTCTCCTAAAGTTCAAAGTGTCCAGATCTTCATCAGCATCACATCTAATCTGTTACTCAGATTCATGCGGAGGTCAGAACAGGAACATAAACATTGCATGCTTGTGGCTCCATGTTGTTTCCAGTGACAAGTATTCGTATACCACAGTGGACCACAAGTTTATGGTTTCTGGTCATTCTTATCTCCCTAATGATCGGCCATTGAAAGAGCTAAGTGCAAAATACAGCTTCTGAATGGTACAACCTTGTGAGAACCTGCAGAAGGAATAATCCATTTGAGGTTGTTCAGATGGAAAGTGAAGACTTCAAGTCCTTTCTTGTGGTGAAGTCTGCCATTGTTAACAGAAAGAAGACTGTTGACAAAGAGAAGGTGGAATGGTTAAAGATGCGATGGCTACGGTTTGAACGATCTCACCCTTTCTGGATCCAGTATCGCTACTCACATAATGAGCTGGAAGCTTGGGAAGTTATCGATGTCAAAAGAAGACAGAAAGGTACATAGATCTCCAGACCTAGGACGCAGAGAACTGCCACTACTTTGGGAGGAGCCACGTGGTGTCAATAGCAAGAAGCTTTCAGATATCCTGAGCTTGCTTGAATTTATTCCCCCAGTCATCCCAACTTCTACAAGAACCTGAATGTTTCAGGCACTGGTGAAGAAGACGCTGTTGAAGAAAGTAACTATGAAAGTGAAGCATGCGACTGGTCACAGTACCTACAAAATATTGCAATCTCATTCAGTCTCTGTTATTGCTCTTGTTACCTTCATTTAAACATTTCATTCTCTCTCATGCAATACTCTCATGCTATCTAGTTGATGATGATTATTAAAAAGTTTAATATTCTGTCTCTCAGTGTCAGTCTGTCTGTCTCTCTCTGAAGGGATATGTTACACACAAGTTGAAGCATGAAACGCTATAATAGCTATTATGAGCTTGAGGATGATCACCATTCTTCAGAGTATTGAGTTCCTGCAGAGAGAAGCATCAAGACATTACTGATACGATTATTATTATGGCAACACTGTCATACCATCAACAACATTCTTGGTGACATGTATAATCACTACATCTGGATCTATGTGTGTGGTGTGTGCTAGGTGTGACTATTGTAAAATAGTATGAAACTATGTGGGTGATCGAGACTTGGTCCAAGCTACCTATGGATAGATCATTTTTGCACAAATATTAATATATAATAAGTGTAATCTAAGTTAGTATAATTCTCAGGGACAATCTATTTGAATTATATAGAATTATTTTTTTGGTAGCAATAGAAACTTTGGTGATTTAAATGTATAGAAAGGACTTTATTCGCTTGTTTTGAGGTTTACCATTTCTGGGTTAGCCTGCCCTGCTTCTGAGGAGTTCAATTCTTCATTAGTTTCTTTAAAAACGTCAAGAATTTCACATTCATCAGTTCTGGTCCCTCTATGGCAATCTTCATTAACCTGGACAGGTTACAATCAGATAGGCGATTTCTAAGCCTGGTCTTGATCATTTTCATGTCACTGAAAGATTGCTCCACTGTTGCAGGCCGGATTGGCAAGACCAAAATGATATGAAGGAGGGCAAAGGTTTGTGGAAATAAGCCTTCATATGCTTCCGTAGCTTCCATTGACTGAATTACATCTTGTATGCTAAGAGGTTTTTGCTAGCTTCTTCGAATGCATTATCACCACCTTTTCTTTGCCAAGTGCCGTCCTGAAAAATTGCCATTCAGACACAAGTTCTTCTGGATCTAGTAGCGGAGGTGATGTGTAAGTTATACCATTGTACTTCACTGAGGCTTCATTACCATAGAACCCAGCCAAATTCTGAGTCGCTTCGTGGCCATAGGAATAAGGACTCTTCTGTGGGTAGCAAGGCAGGATTGAAGATGGATGTGGCAACTAGTAGTACAACTGCTACAGTACAAGCAAAAAAAACTTTACGTACCGTTTGCGTTGAACGTTTAGGGTACGTTTGAGTCGCAGCGTTGCTGAACCGTTCGCCAAACATTCGCCAACAAACATTAGGCAGGGATCGTTAACGCTCTCACGGATACAGGCGTGACATACACGTAAAAGTGCAACTACATGTAGTACCGAAAAATAATTGTCTAAAATCAATCGTTTGCTCTGAGCGTCTAGAATTACGTGTGCACACGCCCAGAGAGTTGCTCTAGTTCTAAAAAAAGAATTGAAGCCTAACTATATAGGTAACCATGGTAGCCGTGACGCCGAATCTGACCTTACCGTTCGCGTAATGGCGTCTCAAAAGTTTACTGCGGGCGATGTTCTTGAAATGTGCTTACAATAGCGATTTTGGCCTTTCAGAAGACGAATCTAGCTGTGATGAAGGAGAAGAGGTCCATGCCTACAGGAGACAGGGTTATCCAGCCTGAGCAACTGACAACTCTTTTCAGAGATGTCATTTCTGACCAGGCTTGTAGCTCAGCTAGCTTTGTCGAGGACTGTGATTCTAGTGATGACGAGAGGAACTTTGAAGGTGAGTAAAGATTTATAAAGAGAGTATACACATAGATAGAGCTAATTATATAGATAGATCTAGTAACTTTTCCCCCCGAGTGTATGGAAAAGTGGGTGTGACTATTTTCCCTGTGGTTGCTTGAGTGTGTATAGTTATTCTAGTGAGTTTTAGACTTGTACAATCTGCACATGTTTACTTTCCCTGTTAGTTCACTGCTTGACTAGCTCTCTTTTTGTGTGAAGTATATCTTCTCCAGGCTCTTCCACTCTGTGTATGGCATCCCCTCCAGGCCCTACACCTGTGAGTATGGCATCCCCTGCAGGCCCTACACCTGTGAGTATGGCATCCCCTCCAGGCCCTACACCTGTGAGTATGGCATCCCCTCCAGGCCCTACACCTGTGAGTATGGTATCCCTTCAGGTCCCTTCCTCTTGAGGTACCTCCTCCTTCTGCATTTCCACCTCCCAGTCTATCCTGCTCGACCCAGTTGCTGGTTCCTGTGTCTGATGCCTCAAGTGGTGACTCAGAACCTGCACCCTCCGCTCCACAGCAAGGTCATAGACATAGAGAAGTCAGGACAGATCTAGGAGTAGAGATAGGAGGTTGTGTGGAGGTAGAGCTAGAGGTCGTAGAGCTAGAGGTCGTAGAGCTAGAGGTCGTAGAGCTAGAGGTCGTAGAGCTAGAGGTCGTAGAGCTAGAGGTCGTAGAGCTAGAGGTCGTAGAGCTAGAGGTCGTAGAGCTAGAGGTCGTAGAGCTAGAGGTCGTAGAGCTAGAGGTCGTAGAGCTAGAGGTCGTAGAGCTAGAGGTCGTAGAGCTAGAGGTCGTAGAGCTAGAGGTCGTAGAGCTAGAGGTCGTAGAGCTAGAGGTCGTAGAGCTAGAGGTCGTAGAGCTAGAGGTCGTAGAGCTAGAGGTCGTAGAGCTAGAGGTCGTAGAGCTAGAGGTCGTAGAGCTAGAGGTCGTAGAGCTAGAGGTCGTAGAGCTAGAGGTCGTAGAGCTAGAGGTCGTAGAGCTAGAGGTCGTAGAGCTAGAGGTCGTAGAGCTAGAGGTCGTAGAGCTAGAGGTCGTAGAGCTAGAGGTCGTAGAGCTAGAGGTCGTAGAGCTAGAGGTCGTAGAGCTAGAGGTCGTAGAGCTAGAGGTCGTAGAGCTAGAGGTCGTAGAGCTAGAGGTCGTAGAGCTAGAGGTCGTAGAGCTAGAGGTCGTAGAGCTAGAGGTCGTAGAGCTAGAGGTCGTAGAGCTAGAGGTCGTAGAGCTAGAGGTCGTAGAGCTAGAGGTCGTAGAGCTAGAGGTCGTAGAGCTAGAGGTCGTAGAGCTAGAGGTCGTAGAGCTAGAGGTCGTAGAGCTAGAGGTCGTAGAGCTAGAGGTCGTAGAGCTAGAGGTCGTAGAGCTAGAGGTCGTAGAGCTAGAGGTCGTAGAGCTAGAGGTCGTAGAGCTAGAGGTCGTAGAGCTAGAGGTCGTAGAGCTAGAGGTCGTAGAGCTAGAGGTCGTAGAGCTAGAGGTCGTAGAGCTAGAGGTCGTAGAGCTAGAGGTCGTAGAGCTAGAGGTCGTAGAGCTAGAGGTCGTAGAGCTAGAGGTCGTAGAGCTAGAGGTCGTAGAGCTAGAGGTCGTAGAGCTAGAGGTCGTAGAGCTAGAGGTCGTAGAGCTAGAGGTCGTAGAGCTAGAGGTCGTAGAGCTAGAGGTCGTAGAGCTAGAGGTCGTAGAGCTAGAGGTCGTAGAGCTAGAGGTCGTAGAGCTAGAGGTCGTAGAGCTAGAGGTCGTAGAGCTAGAGGTCGTAGAGCTAGAGGTCGTAGAGCTAGAGGTCGTAGAGCTAGAGGTCGTAGAGCTAGAGGTCGTAGAGCTAGAGGTCGTAGAGCTAGAGGTCGTAGAGCTAGAGGTCGTAGAGCTAGAGGTCGTAGAGCTAGAGGTCGTAGAGCTAGAGGTCGTAGAGCTAGAGGTCGTAGAGCTAGAGGTCGTAGAGCTAGAGGTCGTAGAGCTAGAGGTCGTAGAGCTAGAGGTCGTAGAGCTAGAGGTCGTAGAGCTAGAGGTCGTAGAGCTAGAGGTCGTAGAGCTAGAGGTCGTAGAGCTAGAGGTCGTAGAGCTAGAGGTCGTAGAGCTAGAGGTCGTAGAGCTAGAGGTCGTAGAGCTAGAGGTCGTAGAGCTAGAGGTCGTAGAGCTAGAGGTCGTAGAGCTAGAGGTCGTAGAGCTAGAGGTCGTAGAGCTAGAGGTCGTAGAGCTAGAGGTCGTAGAGCTAGAGGTCGTAGAGCTAGAGGTCGTAGAGCTAGAGGTCGTAGAGCTAGAGGTCGTAGAGCTAGAGGTCGTAGAGCTAGAGGTCGTAGAGCTAGAGGTCGTAGAGCTAGAGGTCGTAGAGCTAGAGGTCGTAGAGCTAGAGGTCGTAGAGCTAGAGGTCGTAGAGCTAGAGGTCGTAGAGCTAGAGGTCGTAGAGCTAGAGGTCGTAGAGCTAGAGGTCGTAGAGCTAGAGGTCGTAGAGCTAGAGGTCGTAGAGCTAGAGGTCGTAGAGCTAGAGGTCGTAGAGCTAGAGGTCGTAGAGCTAGAGGTCGTAGAGCTAGAGGTCGTAGAGCTAGAGGTCGTAGAGCTAGAGGTCGTAGAGCTAGAGGTCGTAGAGCTAGAGGTCGTAGAGCTAGAGGTCGTAGAGCTAGAGGTCGTAGAGCTAGAGGTCGTAGAGCTAGAGGTCGTAGAGCTAGAGGTCGTAGAGCTAGAGGTCGTAGAGCTAGAGGTCGTAGAGCTAGAGGTCGTAGAGCTAGAGGTCGTAGAGCTAGAGGTCGTAGAGCTAGAGGTCGTAGAGCTAGAGGTCGTAGAGCTAGAGGTCGTAGAGCTAGAGGTCGTAGAGCTAGAGGTCGTAGAGCTAGAGGTCGTAGAGCTAGAGGTCGTAGAGCTAGAGGTCGTAGAGCTAGAGGTCGTAGAGCTAGAGGTCGTAGAGCTAGAGGTCGTAGAGCTAGAGGTCGTAGAGCTAGAGGTCGTAGAGCTAGAGGTCGTAGAGCTAGAGGTCGTAGAGCTAGAGGTCGTAGAGCTAGAGGTCGTAGAGCTAGAGGTCGTAGAGCTAGAGGTCGTAGAGCTAGAGGTCGTAGAGCTAGAGGTCGTAGAGCTAGAGGTCGTAGAGCTAGAGGTCGTAGAGCTAGAGGTCGTAGAGCTAGAGGTCGTAGAGCTAGAGGTCGTAGAGCTAGAGGTCGTAGAGCTAGAGGTCGTAGAGCTAGAGGTCGTAGAGCTAGAGGTCGTAGAGCTAGAGGTCGTAGAGCTAGAGGTCGTAGAGCTAGAGGTCGTAGAGCTAGAGGTCGTAGAGCTAGAGGTCGTAGAGCTAGAGGTCGTAGAGCTAGAGGTCGTAGAGCTAGAGGTCGTAGAGCTAGAGGTCGTAGAGCTAGAGGTCGTAGAGCTAGAGGTCGTAGAGCTAGAGGTCGTAGAGCTAGAGGTCGTAGAGCTAGAGGTCGTAGAGCTAGAGGTCGTAGAGCTAGAGGTCGTAGAGCTAGAGGTCGTAGAGCTAGAGGTCGTAGAGCTAGAGGTCGTAGAGCTAGAGGTCGTAGAGCTAGAGGTCGTAGAGCTAGAGGTCGTAGAGCTAGAGGAAGAGGTCGTGCAACTAGCAGAATTTCCAGTTCTATTGCTGTTGGCTCCTGTTGGCCCATCTTTACCGACTAGTGCTGGTCCGTCTACTTCTCTTTCTGGCTCTTCTAGTAGCTCTACTGGTATGGACCCTTTTGGAGGTGTCTGGGTGAGCCAGAAGCCAGCTAGTACTTCTTTCTCATACTCAAAGACCCCTGGACCAGTATCTGGGGTTCAGAGTTCTACTCTTGAACTCTTCTCCCAGTTTTTCACTGAAGAAGTTTTTGACTTGCTTGTGGTTGAGACCAATCGCTACACTGCCACAGTTTGCGGAACTACATCTCATTCCCGTCGCTGGACTGATGTGACAGTCCAGGAGACGAAAGCTTTTTGGGGAATTCTTTTGTATATGGGTATTATGGTGCTACCTCAGTTAGAACTGTATTGTACTACTAAGTACCCCCTGAATGTCCCTGCAGTCGCTGATGTCATGCCCATCAATAGATTCCAGCAGTTGTTCAGGTGCCTCCATTTAGCTGACAACTGAGCTCATGGTCAGTCAGGACATGATCCTACTCTTCAAGGTCCGTAACCTGTTAGATTTGGTTGTCCCAAGGTTTGAATCAGAGTATCTTACTCACCAAGACTGCACCATTGATGAAGCCATGATCCCTTTCAAGGGAAGACTCAGCTTCAAGCAGTACCTGAAAGACAAACCCACAAAATGGGGGATCAAGGTCTTTGTATTAGCTGATGCTACTAATGGATATATAAAAACCTTTAAAATATATACAGGCAAGTCAGTAGAGGATAGTGGCAATAGTGTAGGTTTATGTAGTAAGGTAGTCTTAGATCTCATGTCTGGCTTGGAGAATAGTGGTTATCGCTTATTTACTGATAATTACTCTACTTCTCCCATCCTCTACAATCATCTATATAATCGTGGCATCAATGCCTATGGGACAGCACGTTCCAACAGAGTGGGTTTCCCCAAGGATTTGGTAACAAAGGCTACCAGACATAATCGTGGGTTCATGGATTACCGCTTGAACGGGCCACTTCTTGCTTCCGTTTGGGTGGATGAACGTACTATTTATTTCTTATCCATGATGCATTTAGCCGAGCCTCCAGCTGATACTACATGCACAGTCAGTCCATACCCCACTCCTGTGCCAGAATATCAAAAGAACATGAGGGGGGTTGATCATAACGATCAAATGACACAGTATTATAGCATGGGTAGACGTAGTACCAAGTGGTGGAAAAGGGTATTTTATTATGAGTCTGCTATTTTGAATAGCTACGTGATGGAATCACATGTTAGGCCAGTTGAGCACGGGGAAAAGGGTTCGGCCAAGAGGGACTACCTGTCCTATCGACTGGAGCTTGCTGAGCTGCTGGTGGACACTTCTGTTCAAGGAGGCGGGCAGGGCGTCCGAGCATTGAGCGTGTTCAGCTCTCCCGCCTGAACCGTGACCTTCACCACTTTACGCGTCAGATGGACAAGTGCTGCGTAGTGTGTGAGGGGATCAGGAAAAGGAAGAATCTTCCAAACAGTGGACATAGGCACGAAACACGCATGATGTGCTGCACGTGCCAAGTCCCCCTCTGCTTGGACAACAACCGCTTGTGCTTTGAGAAGTACCACAATGTTTTGGATTACTGTCGATAACTTGACTATTATAGTATTATTTGTATATTCATTACATACTTGAATGAACAGTAGTCTTGTAATGTATAATAAGGACTAGTGTTGGTTTCTAAGACGTGTCTTGTAGTTTTTGAATGTAAAATGAATGCCATGTCAGGGTTGTATACAGAAATTTTGCCAAGGGGGGGCGAACTTGAGATATGGAAAAATAAGGGGGGGCGGAGAGCCTGGATGGTGCGGAAAGGGGACATGCACCCTGGGCTTCCGCGTGGAGTACGAAAGTGTTTTACCCACAGGTATTTTTGCAGTACTAACTGTATATATAGCTGCTACTTATGATGGCATGCACTTTTTCTAAAATCTTTAGTACAACATTCCATCTTAAATATTTGCTGAAGTTGCATGCTACGGCAATCAGCATATATAGATTAGATATAGTCACTTGTCACTCGTATAATGGAGGTGGGCTTTTGTGAAATCGAATTATGTTGCATTCCATGCATTTTCTTACAAAATCATGGACAACAGGTTTCATACACAATTTTTCTCTAGTTCTCTAGGGGGGGTGGGGGGGGGTGGAAATGGTTGGTCACTTGGTGCCCTAATTTTTGTTAATATTTTCTTAACATGTTCATAAGTCGTAAAAGGGGGGTCTGAGGATAGCTATTTTGACTGACTACCAATGGCATTATGCTATACCGAACTATGGCTAGACTGTATATATTTCTCATGATATTGTAGCTGCTTGGAAAAAGGAGAGCATGTGTCATGACACGATGACATCACACACCACCACGTGCTCTCCTTTGTAGGTTTGTCACTTCTTTTGTTTCTCCTTCTTTCCCACTCCCTCTCTCTCAGTATTTTTAACTCAGTCCATTATGTCATGGTCTTCAAGTCTAATCTTAGACATGATGTCATCACACGCCACCACGTGTTCTCCTTTGTAGGTTTGTCACTTCTTCAGTTCCCTCCTTCTTTCCCACTCTCTCTCAGTATTTTTAACTCAGTCCATTATGTCATGGTCTTAAAGTCTCTATAAAAGAAACCTTACTAGTACTCTCTGAGAGCGACCTTGAAGAGATTGTGGACGTATGGCAGAGAAAACCAAGAAGAACCTCAGTTTGACATTCCTATCATTTGAACCTGATATCATAAGCTTATTACACCTTTCTTGTATTACACCTTTCTTGACATTATTTAAAAAAATATCTCTAATTTCAAGGGGGGGGGCGAGAATGATACAAGGGGGGGCGAATGCCCCCCCCCGCCCCCCCCCCTAAATACACCCCTGCATGTTATTTGTTATTGGGCAAAACCGGAATTTCATGTCTTGTAGTATATAACAGATAATGTTCTCTAATGTGGTAAGAACATTTGCTCATCTGATGCATTATTATGAAATGCAGTTAGACTTCGAATAGCACCCAGTAGCAATAGTGGATTACAACAAAAAAAACACATTGATTATAGTGTAAAATGGTGATGTGATGTTTAATGATATTCATAACTGTGGGTTTAGTTGCTAAGCAATTGTAGTTGACCACAAAATGTTCATGAAAACTTTAACTACAAATATTTCAAAGGTTGCTATGGGATTTGTCACTTTCCTGGGAAGATATGATAAAAATAAATGTAAAAATAGGTCCAAAATTTAAGATGATTGCTTATGCTGATATTTTGAGGCAGTGATAATGCCAACTGATAAGAGAAGCAAACAAGGTTTGTGTGACTAGTTTGGGATTAAGCTCAATCTATCAGTGAAATGAGTTAATTAAAGCATGTAAAATTGAATTTCACTTGCACATGTCCAGCGATCGACGAGGCGGGAGAAAGGCTGACTGTCGTTGCTCTAGGGGTTATTCTTTTTCAGCTTATCGGAATCAAAATACGTTATTCTATTATTAGAAACAGAATTCTATTCTTTAGGATCTAGAGGATTCAAGGCTGCAGCTATCGTCTGTATTTTGAAGGAGGGCGTGACAGCAACAAGGCAAAGTGTCCAGTTTTGTCAAGCACTGCGAGACTGGTATCGCCTTACAGCCATGGAGCAGGAGATCTTCGTTTTTTATTGCTGGCCCGAAAGTCGTGGTGGAAAAGATGCTGGAAGATGACGAGAAGACAGCATACCAACTGCAGTTCTCCTTCACAGCGAAGGGAACCCAGTCTTGCTTTGCAGGACATTGCTTATGTTGATATTCTGAGGCAGTGGTAATGCCAACTGATAAGAGAAGCCAACAAGGTTTGTGTTGAACTCGTTTTGGGATGGAGCTACTAGTTTTGGGATGGAGCTACGTGAAAGTTAATATCTAGTGTAGAAGCTTTCTGTGTCACACTGAAGCTATGTTGGTTGAGTGGCCAATGATAATCTAGGCCTGGGTCTTGATGGCATTTTGGCTAGAGCCAATGTGCCGATTGGGATAAGCCATTCGATTAAAATATATATAATATATATATAGTTTAGGCACTTTGGGCAAGATATTGATATAGAACACCGGTGAATTGGTATAGTGACTCATGTAATAACATGATCAATAGCGGTATCATTTATCCCTATCCTAGGTCAAGAGATTGGAGCGAGACAGGCAGAACCTTGAAGAGGCTGCCAATTGACAGACGAATGCACAGTTCAATTGGAAACACATACATACGCTTTTATTTTTGCATAAGGCAGGCAGGAAAGAACAAGCCAAGATAATAATGATTCATGTTATATTATGGTTGTGTAATAAGGTGTAGACTTATGGTATACTACATGTTAGGTGTTTTAAATCTGTTTATTTGATTACAGCGTAAAACATTTGGTGAAGGTACATGTGTGGGCCAGTATTTTGAGAGCCCTACTTTTTGTTCAAATTCTTTACCCTTCGTGAAGGATCCCCAACATACATCCAGGCTGGCTAAGGAGTTGTTCGATATAAATTGATGGAGGACACCTCCCAAGTTTCCATATGCCAACCCCATTGAAAAGCTGTGACACAAGTTGAAGCACTACATCAAGAGAGTCCAAGCTGAATTGGTGGACAGCACAACACAATTTTGATTAACTGTATATGTCAGAAGTAGATTAGACACCTGGAGGATTGGGCAACGGAGAGGTTTATTTGGAAATCACTTGCCAAGCAATGCTTGTTGATATCAAGTTGGCAAAACTTTTGTGAGTTTGGGTGGTACTGGAGGTGTTTTTCCCCTCAAATTATTTATAAGAAGATATATAATAACTGATAATTTCATAACGACTAGATAGTTATCGAACAAGTCCAGTCCTGAACCCCATTGACCCCACCACTACAGATGTAGAGAGTGAAGAACTGTTATCTTCGTCTTCCCATGACAGGCTTGAATTCTTCCTCCAACTCCTCCATGGCTGCTTGATAACTACATTTCAAAATAATAAATCACACCTGAATTTGATTTAAAGAATTTTCTTTCTAACTTACCAATAGCTGAAATCTTGCCTTTGTATATCAGCCTCCTTGCTTGACCTCCCACTGAGGAGCCCTCTCAGACATTGCTGCTTGGTACAGCGACGCAGAACTTTCATTCGGCCAGAAGATTCATTCGGCCAGAAGACCAAACAATAGTCTGTAAAATCATCATTATTGGATCCACAGTGCTAGCTTTTAGTTTTGGGAGGTTTTGTGATCTTTAACGTTACTAAATAAACTAACAACTAGATTGAAGTAAAGGCTGGGTCATTACCACAGACAGGCACTAGAGGTACAAGCCATTGGAGTTCTACCTAGTATTACACTTACTGCTTAGAGCGAAGGTAGCAGCAAGAGTTCTTCTGTGAGTTATTCCCAGGACAAATCAAAAGTAGAAGCTGCGACAAAACCTAACAGTGGTCACAGTAGGCCGACTGACTTTACGTGCTCTATCGAACACGTGGTGTAGGACACCGAATATTTTTCGGGTAATTAAATAACGGTTCGTGCGTTGCGTTCACAATACGTTGCTTGAGCGTTGCCTGTGCGTTCCTTGAGTGTTGCTTCAGCATTTCTTATGAAACATTTCTGCGTTGACCGTAAACCCAACGCAACGGTATGTAAAAGTTTTTTTTGGCCTCTACTATATATCAGAAAATCGCCCCTTGATGTTGTCAATGAAAACATCAATGTATGGGATGTCAAGATATTCCTTTGTATTGGTGATAGACATGAATCTTGAACGGGCTGATCCAGAAATATGTCTTCTAATATCTATGCCATACTCAGTCTCTAACTTTGTACAAGTTAATTTAGTGGAAGAACATCATTCTGCCTTTTCATTCTTCAGTGACTTCAATTCATCAAGTCTACATGTCAATAAAAACTGTAACTGACTGAAATCAGCCATTTTCGTTTCATGGAAGCATTCATTCTTGCCAAGATGTCAAGAGCCTCTGAAAGAAAGCCAATACTGGCTATTGCAGTGAAGGTAGCAAGAAATGTACTCGAGCCGAATGCTTCTGCATTACCTGTGGTCTGGTAAAGTTGTTGCAGGTGGTTATAAGAGCAGGAAGGTCCTTTCCAATTGCTCTCATACACCTCTCATTCCAAAGCCAATGCGTATCACTAGGCTTCACCATCTTCACCATCTTTAATACAGGCAATCTGAGAGCAGCCTGTACTTCTTTTAAGGCTTGAGTTTTTTGGGGGAGAGTAGAAGAAGAGTTTCCATAAATTTCCCATCAAGCCAAAAATCTTCTATTATCTCAAGAACACTCTCAGTTGCTTGTACACTTGCTAGCTGTAGCTTGTGGCAAGAGCAATGGATGTGCATGGCATGTGCAGAGTGAGTCTATGCACTCCAGTTTTACTTCCTGCAAACACCGCTGCACCATCATATCCTTGGCCAACCAATTTGCGGTAATCAAGATGTCTTGAGTCAATAAAGGATTCCAGTGACTCTGTGATGGTTGCAGCATCACAAGCGAGAATGTGTAGGATTGTTAGGAAATGTTCCTCTGGCCATCTATTTGCAATCCATCAACAACACACAGAAAGTTATTCTTGTGTGCTAATATCCTCGCACTCTCATCAGCAAGGATCGAAAAGTACGGGCTCTCCTTTAAGCTAACCAAAAGCTTTCTATCGATCCAGGTGGCAATAGCTTCTATGAGGGATGTCACAGAAAACTTAGAGGTGTACCGTGCATTTGCAGGAGCCACTGCTGAAGAAGTTCATCACCATTAGCAACTTGAAGAGCTAGGAGATCCTGAAAGGTGGTAGTATGTGGAATTCTTTGTTTGAGCAAGAAGTAGACCGAGCGCAGCAATTTTAGAAGTATTGCCCTGTTATTTGCTCGCTTTTCATTGGCACTCCTTAAGAGCTGCAGCACATTTGGCTGTTCTGCCATCCTTGCAGTCATAGCTGCTCCTTGTGCTATTTGGAATAATTGTGTAGCTTGAGTAACTCAGTGGCGTGCTTCCAGGCAGTGGTGTGCTTCCAGGCAGCGGCGTGCTTCCAGGCAGCGGCGTGGTTCCAGGCAGCGGCGTGGTTCCAGGCAGCGGCGTGGTTCCAGGCAGTGGCGTGGTTCCAGTCCAGTACTCCTCGTGATGTCGAAGCTCCACGGGCATTGGGTGGTTTTCCACAGTTTTGACAAATTTGGCAAAACACACCTTCCTCTACTTCATCACAATATATCCAAGGCTATTTAGACTCCCATTGAGATCTGTAAGTGAGCCTGGATTTGTAGACCTTTCTTCTTCTTAGCTTTGGTAGATCCACTCGACTGGGGAGTAGCTAGAGTCATAATTAGGTTCGTCATCGGACTGAGGAGTAGCTAGGGTACGAAAGCTCATCATTAGATTCATCTAAATCCTCACTTGGTCTGTTCCTTGCTTTCTGATATCCACGTTGTGTAGTGTAGTTAGAAGATAACACATTTTAATTATGATTTGTACACACAACTCACATGCATTTATAATCACAAAAACACAATGATCTAACATAGCTAAGATTTCCTAACAAGATAAAAATAAGTATGTACATAAATCTGTCTTATATAAACAGGAATGACAGCAATAGATACTGCCTGTTCAGTAGAGGGAAATGTTTTAAATGTTATTTTTTTAAGGTCATAGTATAACTTCTAGAGAATCCAAAATGAAATATTTAAAGATTATGCAATAGTACATTATCTTTAGCCACAGAAGTCATTGCAATGATAATTCACTTCAAAGACAGCACATGGCATGAAAGTGGGTGTAGCCATGAAAAGGGCATGTCCCAGTCTAGTTTTGGTTTTCCCCCCCTACAGAAAAACCCTTTATGAAACCATGTAGTAGTAGTACTAGTAGAACGAAATGGAAGTAAGGTCAGCAGGTGTCCATCGTGCAGGCTGGGGGTTGCCACTGATGCCACATTTATATATTTCTTAGCGCGAGCAAGGAAAGTGTCGCGTGAACTAAGGACAAGACAAGGATCAATGAATCATTCGTCACTGTGCTTAGCTCTTAAAGGAATCTAGCATCCTTCAAAAAGTAGTAGAGGTGGTAGTATTAGTAGTAGTAGTATTAGTAGTAGTAGGTAGTAGTAGTAGTAGGCAGTAGTAGTATTAGTAGTAGTTTGTAGTATTAGTAGGTAGTAGTAGTAGTAAGTAGGTACCGTAGTATTAGTAGGTAGTATTAGTAGTAGTAGGCAGTAGTAGGCAGTAGTAGGCAGTAGTAGTAGTAGTAGTAACGTGACATACATGTAACAGTAGCACTACTATGTTTAGCATTCATAATGGAATTTAGCATCCTTCATTCAGATTCTAGTGGTTAAGATGAAACTCCTCCCATCACAACCAATTTCACGCACAGCTCTAGGGAATGCAACATCAGGCAGAAGAACTTGGATCCCACAGCAATAGTCATTTCCCTCACAACAGACACATCTGCACACGCGGGCTTCACACGCACAAAGATGGTGGGCATATCCGCACGAATAGAGGTTGGCAACCATTACCAAAAACTTTCCTACAGATCACACGGCAAAATCTTGCGACTAACAGGGTTGCATCTAATCGCACTCTATCACGGAAACAGGTGCTGAAGGGGCGAGGTTTCACAGCAGCAAGCATTGGCATCCTCAAAGGGAAAATGGCCACAAAACGAGTAATCATAGAGCAACTCACTCTGGCTCTTTGGCCGGCAACAGCACCCACATATATACATGTAGGCTAGCAATAAGCTTTTACAAATGTTTTGTTGGCTCTTATCGTTGCCAAGCAACAACAGCACTTCCCTGATAGGGAGATATAGGGGGCACCCTTGGCTCTTCTTGTTACATGTACTTGGTCACATGACTTCACTTAAAATTCAGGCACACACGTGCATCACATTATTCGAATTTTCGTCCCTAAATAGTCAATAGCCTCACAACTTATTAACCTCCTTCTTCTCCATGGGGATAACCTTTTTAGCTGCCAGATCTGATCTATGCAGTCTTGACAGAAACTATCACTCTTGAGCCACGAAGCCGTGTGGATTATAGCCTGCCACAATAATACATCGGCTGCAAAGGCTATAGCTCAAGATACTCTGAGAATTGAACATGTTTGTAGGTGTCTGAAAGTGCCAGAAGAAGTAGGACACAGGAAATGCTTGGGCTATTACAAAGTATACATTAACACCAACACAACCCGTACTAACCATAAGTAACACAAAAAATCCGTGGTCAAAAATGTCCTAACACCATGCGACTTGTGGTTAAGTATGAATTAACATGTTTTAAGCATATCCTGTAACACCACTTAGCTCAGTGGTAAACACATTAAAACATGTAACTCTGAGTTAAGCATATGTTAACACCATGTGATTCCGGTAAGGCATATGCTAACACCGTGTGACCCTAAGTTCTTTGCATTTTTCATTTATTTCATATATTAGCACATTAGACACAGATATGAAACATTTGAGGGTCTTTGAGGGTCTTGGGATCATCTCTACTGAAGCCATTGTTTTATCATTATTATTTATTAGCACATTAGACAGCTCTGCAAACCTTTGAATGACTTGGGATCGTCTCTACTGAAGCCATTGTTTTATCATTATTATTTATTAGCATATTAGACAGCTCTGCAAACCTTTGAAGGATTTGGGATCATCTCTACTGAAGCCATTGGCCCACAGAATGAAGTCCCTGAATCTCTTCTTCTCCCACATTCCCATGAGAGCTGCACAACCAGAGCAAACATCACTCACATGCGCAGGAGGGAGAGGAGGGAGAGGAGAGGAGGGAGAGGAGGGAGGGAGAGGAGAGGAGGGATAGGAGGGATGGGAGGGAGAGGAGGGAGGGGAGGGAGGGAGGGGAGGGAGAAAGAAGAGAAGGGAGAGAGGGAGAGAGGAGGAAGGAAGAGGGATAGAAGAGTGGGGTGGGAGAGGAGAGAGCGAGAGAAACGGAGGGGCGGAGGGAAAGAGGAAGAGGGGAAAGGGGGAGGAGGGAGGGGGAGAGGAGAAGGGAGAGAGAAAAAGAGGGTAGGAAAGAGACAGGAAAAGAGCAGAGGGAGAGGAACAAGAGGGGAGGAGGGAGAGGAATAGGGAAGGGAAGGATAAGAAGGGAGAGGAGAGGGAGGAGAGAGGGAAGGAGAGGGAGGAGGGAGGGAGAAGAGGGAGGAGGGAGAAGGTAGGAGAGAGAAGGTAGGGAGAGGAAGGAGAGGGGGAGGGGGAGAAGGGGGAGCTAAATAGTACGACTACTAAATATTATCAGCAATAAAGAGATCTAGATTTGCAGCGGTCCCGACTTCTTCATTATTATTCTAGTCCTGAATAAATGACTAGCCCAAGCTTACATGAAGTTAGGGCCTCAGACTCTGTGGCAGGGACTTTGTAAATCTTGCCCCCTCTCTTGAACACGTAGCAAGCTTTGACAGACTTGAACTCCAAGTAGCGAGTGACTCCGCTGTGGATTAGCAGCTTCACCAGCTGGCCTAGAAGAGAAGGAAACACCATGAAGACAGGCAGGTGGAAGCAACAAGGGGGTGTAAATAAGGTGTAAATAATGTGTAAATAAGGTGTAAATAAGGTGTAAACAAGGTGTGTAAACAAGGTCTAAACAATAAAACAAGTGTAAACAGAAGTGTAAACAACAGACAAGTGTAAGCAACAGACAAGTGTAAGCAACAGACAAGTGTAAACAACAGACAAGTGTAAGCAACAGACAAGTGTAAGCAACAGACAAGTGTAAACAACAGACAAGTGTAAGCAACAGACAAGTGTAAGCAACAGACAAGTGTAAACAACAGACAAGTGTAAACAACAGACATGTAAACAACAGACGAGTGTAAACAACAACCAGCGTGGATTGGAGGAGCATAATGCATTACCATCAGCCATCAGAAACTTTGGAATGAGATCCACGTTCCAATCTCGTCCACGTCCCATGCACTCCGGGGGCTTGTCGTCGCTATTGAAGAAAGTGTAGAGCTGCAACATGAACACATGTGCATAACTGGAAACGGTCATTGCACTCACTAATATATCCACTCTAGTCATTATACTATTAGCTCACTCAATATGCCCAGGCTAGAAAATAATGTGCAGTCGCTGATAATACAATAATAATAATAGTGACCATTTTAGAGTTGGCTGGCCCTACTAGTTTCATGTGTGAGCAACCATCAGGGAGGATGAGTTACTGAGATGAGAGAATGTGAGGTGTAATGACTGACAGGTGCAGGTGTCACTGTGTGTGTTTGAGGAGGAACTTGTTGTTAGTGTCTGCACTTTGAGAGGAATTGAGATCACTTGTTTAGAGTTGTTTGTTTGTCTGAGTAGATGATGTGGAGTTTCTCTGTGAGGCATAAGTTAGTGTTTTAATGCGGTGGAGTAGGATGGTGCTCTGTCTGTGGTGTGTTGCACTGCATGTGTGTGTCGATGCCTTATAGTGAATGGAGAGCATTCCGAGTGTTTCCTGTCTTCATGGTCGAGAGTGAGTTTATGGCTTGGAGGTTGTGTCAGTGAGTGCTATGTAGTGTTTTTCATCATGGTTGGTGGAGACAGCAATTTTGTAGGTAACTGATGAGACAGGACATTTTTCATCCAGTGAGCAATCGTTTTTGTTCCGGCAGCTGCATGGCTTGCTAGACCTCTGATGTAGGGCCAGGGATGTAGGGCCAGGGATGTAGGGCCAGGGATGTAGGGCCAGGGATGTAGGGCCAGGGATGTAGGGCCAGGGATGTAGGGCCAGGGATGTAGGGCCAGGGATGTAGGGCCAGGGATGTAGGGCCAGGGATGTAGGGCCAGGGATGTAGGGCCAGGGATGCAGGGCCAGGGATGCAGGGCCAGGGATGCAGGGCCAGGGATGCAGGGCCAGGGATGCAGGGCCAGGGATATGCCTAGGGACATGTACAGGGATGTACTATGGATATACTATGGATATACTAGGGACATGTACTAAAGATCTAGGGATATGGACTAGGGATATACTAGGGACATGTGCTACGGATATACTAGGGACATGTACTATGGATATACTACTAGGGACATGTACTAGGGACATGTGCTAGGTACATGTGCTAGGTATATACTAGGGGCATGTACTAGGCTAGGCTAGGGACATGTACTAGGGATATCCTAGGGACATGTACTAGGGATATACTAGGGACATGTGCTAGAGATATACTAGGGACATGTGCTAGGGATATACTAGGGGCATGTACTAGGGATATACTAGACATGTACTAGGAATATACTAGGGACATGTACTAGGGATATACTAGGGGCATGTGCTAGGGATATACTAGTGACATGTACTAGGAATATACTAGGGACATGTACTAGGAATATACTAGTGGCATGTACTAGGGATATACTAGGGACATGTACTAGGGATATACTAGGGACATGTACTAGGGACATGTACTAGGGATATACTAGGGACATGTACTAGGGATATACTAGGGACATGTACTAGGGATATACTAGGGACATGTACTAGGGATATACTAGTGACATGTACTAGGAATATACTAGGGACATGTACTAGGAATATACTAGGGGCATGTACTAGGGATATACTAGGGACATGTACTAGGGATATACTAGGGACATGTACTAGGGATATACTAGGGACATGTACTAGGGATATACTAGGGACATGTACTAGGGATATACTAGGGACATGTACTAGGGATATACTAGGGACATGTACTAGGGATATACTAGGGACATGTACTAGGGATATACTAGGGGCATGAACTAGGGATATACTAGGGGCATGAACTAGGGATATACTAGGGGCATGAACTAGGGATATACTAGGGGCATGTACTAGGGATATACTAGGGACATGTACTAGGGATATACTAGGGACATGTACTAGGGATATACTAGGGACATGTACTAGGGATATACTAGGGACATGTACTAGGGATATACTAGCTAGAGATATACTAGGGACATGTGCTAGGTATATACTATGGACATGCACTAGGGATATCCTAGGGACATGTACTAGGGATATACTAGGGACATGTGCTAGAGATATACTAGGGACATGTGCTAGGTATATACTATGGACATGTACTAGGGATATACTATGGACATGTACTAGGGATATACTAGGGACATCTAGAGATATACTATGGACATGTACTAGGGATTATACTATGGACATGTACTAGGGATATACTAGGGACATGTACTAGGGATATACTAGGGGCATGTACTAGGGGCATGTACTAGGGATATACTAGGGGCATGAACTAGGGATATACTAGGGCTAGAGGTGTGTAAGTGGGAACTTTGGACATGAGTAGTTCTGGGGGAATTGTCCAGAGCACCGCTGCTGTTCTTCCCCAAGCTGACCACCAGGTGGGATTGTAGCGATGGCTGTCCCACAACATGATCAGTTAGCCAGACAAAAGGTGAATGGGCACAAGGGGTTGCATTAAAACATCGTTGCACCTGCTGAATACTCACACCAGCTCATCCCAAGAAGCAGTGCAGTCTCCTGTCATGCCACATCATCCTCCACATTACAACTCTGACTCCTAATAGCTTCAACTCTGACTCTTAATAAGCTTAAACTCCGACTCCTAATAAGCTTTCAACTCCGACTCCTAATAAGCTTGACTGACTCCTAATAAGCTTGAACTCTTGACTCCAAATAAGCTTGAACTCTTGACTCCAAATAAGCTTGAACTCTTGACTCCTAATAGGCTTGAACCCTGACTCCTAATAAGCTTGACTCTGACTCCTAATAAGCTTGACTGACTCTTAATAAGCTTGACTGACTCGTAACTCCTAATAAGCTTGACTGACTCCTAATAAGCTTGACTGACTCCTAATAAGCTTGACTGACTCCTAATAAGCTTGACTGACTCCTAATAAGCTTGACTGACTCCTAATAAGCTTGACTGACTCCTAATAAGCCCGACTCTGACTTCTAATTAGCTCAAATGCTTAACAATGGCTTCATTTCTACATTCTACAGTGCACACTTCTTGTCTCGGTCAAAGTGCCAACTTAAAAATGGAAGGTTTGATGTGATAGCGAGTGATTTTTGTAAGCATATGTATATTGGGGACTCCAGCAACACCATGGTATTTAAGTCCACAGCCATTCCCCTTTAGCAAAGGAGAGCCTCTGATCAGGCCTATCTCCTGCTGGCACTGTTCCAAGTTCTAGCCCTTCTCCTGTCAGCACTCTTCCAGGTCCTCTCTGGTCCAGCCCTTCTACTGTTGGCACTGTTCCAGGTCCTCTCTGGCCTAGCCCTACTCCTATCGGCACTGTTCCAGATACTCTCTGGTCCAGCCCTTCTGGCTGTCAGCGAGGGACAAGGCTTTCACTTGTCAGCCTGTGCCACTGTTCCGGAGACCATAGCCATCGAAGCCTAAAGTCCACTCTCTAAGGCAGTCAGACCCACAAACAGAGACACAAGAGGTGCTAATGCAAGAGGTCCCTGTCCTTGCATACTAGCACAATATTTCCTAGGATATGCTTGGATACTCTTCCAGGATACTTGGGGTTACTCCAGGTTGTGAACAATGTGGTGACTGTACAACATGGATCCTAGAATAAGGGCTAGGACCACGCTGTTCTAGGGTAGGGGCAGGGGCGTACCAGGGTAGGGCAGGGGCGTACCAGGGTAGGGGCAGGGGCGTACTAGGGTAGGGGCAGGGTAGGGGCAGGGGCGTACCAGGGTAGGGGCAGGGGCGTACCAGGGTAGGGGCAGGGACGTACTAGGGTAGGGGTGTACTAGGGTAGGGGCGTACCAGGGTAGGGGTAGGGGCGTACTAGGGTAGGGGCAGGGTAGGGGCAGGGGCGTACCAGGGTAGGGGCAGGGGCGTACCAGGGTAGGGGCAGGGGCGTACCAGGGTAGGGGCAGGGGCGTACCAGGGTAGGGGCAAGGGCGTACTAGGGCAGGGCAGGGGGCGTTCTAGGGCAGGCCAGGGTGTTCTAGGGCAGGGCCAGGGCATTCTAGGGCATGGCCAGGGCATTCTAGGGCAGGGCCAGGGCATTCTAGGGCAGGCCAGGGCGTTCTAGGGCAGGGCCAGGGCGTTCTAGGGCAGGGCCAGGACGTTCTAGGGGAGGGACAGGGCATTCTAGGGCAGGGCCAGGGCGTTCTAGGGCAGGGCCAGGACGTTCTAGGGGAGGGCCAGGGCATTCTAGGGCAGGGCCAGGGCAATTCCAGGGAGTACTGGACATCCGTCAGTTCTTATCAAAATGAAGCTACTGTTATATCCAATAGAGAACTACACAGCAACAACAAGTGTTCGAGTACAAACTCTCTATCAGAATTTTACGCCAAACACAGCACAACTAAAACAAATTCAATTCCTAAACTCTGCTCCAGTGTGGAAGGCTTTTGAGCAACATTTGGGCATCAACATTTGGGCATCAACATTTGGGCATCAACATTTGGGCATCAACATTTGGGCATCAACATTTGGGCATCAACATTTGGGCATCAACATTTGGGCATCAACATTTGGGCATCAACATTTGGGCAGCAACATTTGAGCATCAACATTTGAACCTTTACTTGCCGATGCATTCCCCCCATCACGTAGGAAATAGTCATTTTGGGACGGTCGACTATGTCGCGAGCCCTTTGTGTCCCAGCACTTATCCGCCAGGACTTGTCGAATCGCTTTCTACCATTGAAATTGAACTCTTATCCCCAATTACAAAACTCCACCCATTAATAAATCAACCTTCAGTCTCTAAATGACTTGTGAGATACATCCATATACTAGGAAAGTTCCTCGCTACCTCTGTTAACCTCTCCTCGTCCATCTCTTCCTTGGAGAAACTTTCCCCCCCAAAATACAAATAAAGCACACCTGCATACACGAGTCGACCGATGCATCTCCACCGGAGCTGGACTAAACATGGAGGCTATTCAAGCATGTTCACATCACTGAAGTGATGAGTCGCATGGCCTGTGCACAGCATATTGTGAACCCTTTAGTCGTCATTACAGTAGGCATCCGTGGAATAGAAGTGTTGTCGCTGCAGCAATGTTGTTTCCATGACAACAACTAGCCTCTAACTTGCATTAATGCAGATCCACACCATCCGAGGACTCCATGTATCTATGTACAGTCTTCAGCAATTGCAGTCAGGAGACAACACTCGCCGGTAGTAAGCACAGCAATCTCTCTTCTCCTTGGCTAGTGGAGCACTGCTGGGCTCACCTTGTGCATGACCTCATGAGGCCTTTGTACTATTCACTAATTATGCTATGATAGGGGTGGATGTGGTGAGGATCTCCACAATGCTCGGACAGCTTCATCATATAGTGCGTGTATGTGGTGTGCGTGTGAGTGTCTGTGTGTGTAGCAGGTAAACATCTCACTCAAGCTCAGCACTGCAAGGCTGACATTGTGTGGGCTCACTCAAGCTCAGCACTGCAAGGCTGACATTGTGTGGGCTCACTCAAGCTCAGCACTGCTAGGCTGACATTGTGTGGGCTCACTCAAGCTCAGCACTGCTAGGCTGACATTGTGTGGGCTCACTCAAGCTCAGCACTGCAAGGCTGACATTGTGTGGGCTCACTCAAGCTCAGCACTGCTAGGCTGACATTGTGTGGGCTCACTCAAGCTCAGCACTGCTAGGCTGACATTGTGTGGGCTCACTCAAGCTCAGCACTGCTAGGCTGACATTGTGTGGGCTCACTCAAGCTCAGCACTGCTAGGCTGACATTGTGTGGGCTCACTCAAGCTCAGCACTGCAAGGCTGACATTGTGTGGGCTCACTCAAGCTCAGCACTGCTAGGCTGACATTGTGTGGGCTCACTCAAGCTCAGCACTGCTAGGCTGACATTGTGTGGGCTCACTCAAGCTCAGCACTGCAAGGCTGACATTGTGTGGGCTCACTCAAGCTCAGCACTGCTAGGCTGACATTGTGTGGGCTTGATAATACACTTCAAACATCTACAGTGCTAGGGTTATTAGGGTCTTATGGGGAGTGCAGGGGTTATTAAGGTCTTATGGGGGAGTGTAGGGTCTTATGGGGGAGTGCAGGGGTTATTAGTGTCTTATGGGGGAGTTCAGGGGTTATTAGAGTCTTATGGGAGAGTGCAGGGGTTATTAGGGTCTTATGAGGGAGTGTGGGGGTTATTGGTGGGGGTTATTGAGGTCTTTGGGGGAGTGTGGGGGGTTATTGGGGTCTTGGCTTGTTTTGGTCCTATTTCTGGCTGGTTTGTTCTGCTAAGGGATTGCATCATATTCTCACCTGCACAGCCCAGCCCAGCCTAGACTCTCCTGGTGTTCACTCCATCCATCCCTTCTCACTACGACGACTTGACGTAAGCCCACATTATTTACTTAATAAAAATTCCCATTTCTGTTTCTTGGCTATTCCATGCAAATTTCCACAGAAAGGTGAGAATTATATCTTGATTATCTACAAAGCATTGGTGGTTGCAGCTTCTTTTTGTCGAGTCTGTCCCAGTCCAGCAGCCTGTAAGCTGTCTGTGGCAATGTCATGAGCTGGTGCAGTCCAGCAGCCTGTAAGCTGCCTGTGGCAATGTCATGAGCTGGTGCAGTCCAGCAGCCTGTAAGCTGCCTGTGGCAATGTCATGAGCTGGTGCAGTCCAGCAGCCTGTAAGCTGCCTGTGGCAATGTCATGAGCTGGTGCAGTCCAGCAGCCTGTAAGCTTGGCAATGTCATGAGCTGGTGCAGTCCAGCAGCCTGTAAGCTTGGCAATGTCATGAGCTGGTGCAGTCCAGCAGCCTGTAAGCTGCCTGTGGTAATGTCATGAGCTGGTGCAGTCCAGCAGCCTGTAAGCTGCCTGTGGCAATGTCATGAGCTGGTGCAGTCCAGCAGCCTGTAAGCTGCCTGTGGCAATGTCATGAGCTGGTGCAGTCCAGCAGCCTGTAAGCTGCCTGTGGCAATGTCATGAGCTGGTGCAGTCCAGCAGCCTGTAAGCTTGGCAATGTCATGAGCTGGTGCAGTCCAGCAGCCTGTAAGCTTGGCAATGTCATGAGCTGGTGCAGTCCAGCAGCCTGTAAGCTGTGGCAATGTCATGAGCTGGTGCAGTCCAGCAGCCTGTAAGCTGGCTGTGGTAATGTCATGAGCTGGTGCAGTCCAGCAGCCTGTAAGCTTGGCAATGTCATGAGCTGGTGCAGTCCAGCAGCCTGTAAGCTGTGGCAATGTCATGAGCTGGTGCAGTCCAGCAGCCTGTAAGCTGTGGCTATGTCATGAGCTGGTGCAGTCCAGCAGCCTGTAAGCTTGGCAATGTCATGAGCTGGTGCAGTCCAGCAGCCTGTAAGCTGTGGCAATGTCATGAGCTGGTGCAGTCCAGCAGCCTGTAAGCTTGGCAATGTCATGAGCTGGTGCAGTCCAGCAGCCTGTAAGCTGTGGCAATGTCATGAGCTGGTGCAGTCCAGCAGCCTGTAAGCTGCCTGTGGTAATGTCATGAGCTGGTGCAGTCCAGCAGCCTGTAAGCTGCCTGTGGTAATGTCATGAGCTGGTGCAGTCCAGCAGCCTGTAAGCTGCCTGTGGCAATGTCATGAGCTGGTGCAGTCCAGCAGCCTGTAAGCTGCCTGTGGCAATGTCATGAGCTGGTGCAGTCCAGCAGCCTGTAAGCTGTGGCTATGTCATGAGCTGGTGCAGTCCAGCAGCCTGTAAGCTGCCTGTGGCAATGTCATGAGCTGGTGCAGTCCAGCAGCCTGTAAGCTGCCTGTGGCAATGTCATGAGCTGGTGCAGTCCAGCAGCCTGTAAGCTGTGGCTATGTCATGAGCTGGTGCAGTCCAGCAGCCTGTAAGCTGTGGCAATGTCATGAGCTGGTGCAGTCCAGCAGCCTGTATGCTGTGGTAATGTCATGAGCTGGTGCAGTCCAGCAGCCTGTAAGCTGCCTGTGGCAATGTCATGAGCTGGTGCAGTCCAGCAGCCTGTAAGCTGCCTGTGGTAATGTCATGAGCTGGTAATGTCATGAGCTGGTGCAGTCCAGCAGCCTGTAAGCTGCCTGTGGCAATGTCATGAGCTGGTGCAGTCCAGCAGCCTGTAAGCTGCCTGTGGCAATGTCATGAGCTGGTGCAGTCCAGCAGCCTGTAAGCTGCCTGTGGCAATGTCATGAGCTGGTGCAGTCCAGCAGCCTGTAAGCTGTGGCTATGTCATGAGCTGGTGCAGTCCAGCAGCCTGTAAGCTGCCTGTGGCTATGTCATGAGCTGGTGCAGTCCAGCAGCCTGTAAGCTGCCTGTGGCAATGTCATGAGCTGGTGCAGTCCAGCAGCCTGTAAGCTGTGGCTATGTCATGAGCTGGTGCAGTCCAGCAGCCTGTATGCTGTGGTAATGTCATGAGCTGGTGCAGTCCAGCAGCCTGTAAGCTGCCTGTGGCAATGTCATGAGCTGGTGCAGTTGGGGTCAAGAGCCACTGAATCCAGTGTCAGTCAGCCGTGGAGATGTTCATCTGATGAGCTGTCTGTGGTGTACAGTTGAAAGGTGGTGCAGTCGGGCAGCAGGTGGTGATGATGCTCAGTCAGTAGTGACAATGTTGAAAGCTACTCCAGTCGACCTTGGCTGGCTGGCTGGCTGGCTGGCTGCCTCCATGTCTGCTGCTGCTCACAAGCACGGAATGATGAGGGGTTCTCCAGTCAATGCCAGTATCCAAGTTCAAGGGTCAGTTCTCAGTTGACCACAGTCGATAGTTCCCAACTTTTTCCAAAAAGGAAGAAAGAGGGGAAAACCACTTCCCAAGAGTAGTTTGGCAGATGTAGAGCTCGTGCCAACAAAAAAGGAAGGAGGGAAAAAAAGGAAGATCCCACACAACTGCTGCTCAGGAGCGGGTGGGAGGGGGATATTTTTAATGCTGCCGTCGGATAGCTGTGAGGATGGGAGGCTGAGTAAACTTTGAACTTTGGCAGTATATTGAATGAACTTTGTACTTCAGCAGTATATTGAACGTTGTACTTCAGCAGTATATTGAACGTTGTACTTCAGCAGTATGTTGAACTTTGTACTTCAGCAGCATATTGAACTTTGTACTTCAGCAGTGTATATTGAACTTAGTACTTCATCCGTGTATCTAAAACATACACTACTAGTAGCCGCATTGAATGTTTAACACAGTGTAACTTATTGTAACACATTTAAATTCGTCCCATAGTCATTCCCAGAGTTGAACAGCTAGGTATGACACTGTACAAAAATATTTACATTAAAAAAAAAACATCATTGGTCAGGTCCAAGATGGCTCCCTTCCCAGTGAGTGTAGGGCATGTCAGCTACCCCATAAAAGGCTTACTTGTTCTAGTGGAGAGAGGGAAGCGCTGGCACCACCGTAGTATTTGTTCCTGTCCATGTGGAGCACCTTCTTGCCACTGACGGAGAGCAGTCCGCTCAGGATACACTCCTACACAACACAACAGCCAAAGTGACACTCAATCCCCATGCCTGGGATAGCTTCAAGGCCTGGGCATACGTACATGTGTGTGTGTGTAATCCCCATGCCTGGGATAGCTTCAAGGCCAGGGCATGCTTACATGTGTGTAATCCCCATACCTGGGATAGCTTCAAGGCCTGGGCATACGTACATGTGTGTAATCCCCATACCTGGGATAGCTTCAAGGCCTGGGCACGTACATGTGTGTAATCCCCATACCTGGGATAGCTTCAAGGCCTGGGCATACATACATGTGTGTAATCCCCATGCCTGGGATAGCTTCAAGGCCTGGGCATACGTACATGTGTGTAATCCCCATGCCTGGGATAGCTTCAAGGCCAGGGCATACGTACATGTGAGTAATCCCCATGCCAGGGATAGCTTCAAGGCCTGGACATGTACATGTATGTACATGCATGTAATCCCCATGCCTGGGATAGCTTCAAGGCCTGGACATGTATGTACATGCATGTAAGATCAAGGAATTAGTATGTGGGTATGTATTACTAAAGTCAATTGAGAGGCATATGTGGCATTCCCTTTAATTAACCATGGCAACTGCATGATAGACCTCTAGCCAGTTGGCCACAGCCGCAGCTGTGGTTTGTAAGATGTCCATTACAAAGCACCTGGAGCAGAGCTCTCTCTTACCAGCTATACATCCATCTATGGGATAACCGACCAAAGAGTTATGCAGTTACCTTTAGCTTTACAAGTCTTGAATATTTATTATTGAAAAGAAATGTTCCCTGCCAGTGAGCAATAAAATTGAACAGACCTCCAGCATCCAGAGGGTTAAAGCATCTGCAAGCACATGCGAGAGGGCACATTCTGCCCCTCCAAGAGCCAAGAAGGCCAATAGAAGTGCACCTGTTAGCGTGTACCAACAGAGGAACACTCCAAGCAGTTCAAGGAACGCCATATTCTGTACCGCATTTGTGCACTTCTTTTTAACGATGATAAAACAGAGATATTTGAAAACAATCCCTCAAGATAATTACCCCTCTACATAATTACCCCTCTACATAATTATCCCTCTACATAATTACCCCTCTACATAATTACCCCTCTACATAATTACCCCTCTACATAATTAACCCCCTGCCACACGAAGACAACGGTGGATAGATAGAAGGAGATGTATCATTTTTACAACCGAAACAATCATCTACAAACAGACTGTCTTTGGCTGAGTAGTTCAAAAGCTGTTCAGCAAATGACCTTTTTAACCACGCATTGAAAGACGATGCCTAGAACATGATCTTCCACCCCTTAGAACTAAGCTTTGTGAATGGAGACCTGACATCAGAGATGGGATGTAATGCTGAGGCAACACTGCGGCATACAGGATTTGGGAGGAATGGGTAAAGAAGGGAACTCCTCCAGTTGTCTGCCTTGGATGCAGCTGGGAGGTATGTACCAAAGAAGAGGGAGGAAAGTTGTAGATAAGAACTGAAGAAATGCCACCTAACCCTCCACCTCTATGTCTGTTTTAACTCTTAGATCTTAGACCGCCTTAGCTGTTATTGATAATTATACCCAGACGCTGTGGCTGTTTCCAACCCAATAACCGCCAATTAACCAAAAAACCACCGATTTTTAATCAACGCCTTTTTTTGTCAGTCAGCACCATATCTAGGCAGGATGCAAGTCGATCATTACCATTTACAGAACGGGAAGGTAAACAGTCCTAAAGAAGTAACGCTTCTCCAAAGTAAGTTGAGTACTTTGATATTAGTTATTCGGTCAGTTTAGCTTGTGTATAGGCTTCTGCCAACTAGCTAGCTAGCTATGGAGAATTAGCGCTATCTCTGGGATGAACTAAAGGTTCCTAGTTACAGATACTGTGTAGTGTATATAAGCTAGACACGCCTTCTGCCAACTAGCTAGATAATGTAAATCAATTATAACGCACTTCAATGTACTTGCCTACTTAAAAAAATATCTTAAAAAAACACACACCAGCCAGATAGCTATCGCTATACTTTCTCAAAAGAACAAGAACAGATCTCTCAGATAAAATACAAAGTGCAGCTGTAAGAATAAGCAGCTACGCAACAAACGCTAATAAAAATTTACATATTTAGGAGCGTGTATATACGCCACCGGCGTGTGAGAGTAGATTTCAATTGGCGTGTATAGACGCCACCGGCGTTCTAAGAGTTAACATGAGCCTCCCCAGCATAAAATCCTGTGGGAACTCCAACATGCGATGCTAGACGCCACCGGCGTTCTAAGAGTTAACATGAGCCTCCCCAGCATAAAATCCTGTGGGAACTCCAACATGCGATGCTATAGACGATCCAGGGTTCAGCTAGGGATGTCTAAACTTCCAAGGTCTTCTCCATCTAATACTGGCTGGGTGTTCATGTTGGGACTAGGCCTAAGACTTGGGCTAATAGAACTAGGGCTAAGAGTAGGACTTGGGTTAATACAACTGGGGTTACGACGGGGACTAGGACTGGGAACTGGGGACTGGGAACTGGGGACTGGGGACTAGGACTGGGGACTAGGACTGGGGACTAGGGACTGGGGACTAGGACTGGGGACTAGGACTGGGGACTAGGACTGGGGACTGGGGACTAGGACTGGGGACTAGGACTGGGGACTAGGACTGGGGACTAGGACTGGGGACTAGGACTGGGGACTAGGACTGGGGACTAGGACTGGGGACTAGGACTGGGGACTAGGACTGGGGGTAGGACTGGGAACTAGGACTGGGGACTAGGACTGGGGACTGGGGACTAGGACTGGGGACTAGGACTGGGGACTAGGACTGGGGACTAGGACTGGGGACTAGGACTGGGGACTAGGACTGGGGACTAGGACTGGGGACTAGGACTGGGGACTAGGACTGGGGACTAGGACTGGGGACTAGGACTGGGGACTAGGACTGGGGACTAGGACTGGGGACTAGGACTGGGGACTAGGACTGGGGACTAGGACTGGGGACTAGGACTGGGGACTAGGACTGGGGACTAGGACTGGGGACTAGGACTGGGGACTAGGACTGGGGACTAGGACTGGGGACTAGGACTGGGGACTAGGACTGGGGACTAGGACTGGGGACTAGGACTGGGGACTAGGACTGGGGACTAGGACTGGGGACTAGGACTGGGGACTAGGACTGGGGACTAGGACTGGGGACTAGGACTGGGGACTAGGACTGGGGACTAGGACTGGGGACTAGGACTGGGGACTAGGACTGGGGACTAGGACTGGGGACTAGGACTGGGGACTAGGACTGGGGACTAGGACTGGGGACTAGGACTGGGGACTAGGACTGGGGACTAGGACTGGGGACTAGGACTGGGGACTAGGACTGGGGACTAGGACTGGGGACTAGGACTGGGGACTAGGACTGGGGACTAGGACTGGGGACTAGGACTGGGGACTAGGACTGGGGACTAGGACTGGGGACTAGGACTGGGGACTAGGACTGGGGACTAGGACTGGGGACTAGGACTGGGGACTAGGACTGGGACTGGGGACTAGGACTAGGGCTAAGATTAGGTGTGCAAGAACATTGAACTAGAGATATGTGGACTCCTTAGTTTGTCCCATGATGGTTCACAGCTTCACTGAACCACGCTGAAGGCTCAACTGCAGTACGTCTTTCTGAGTTTAGCCATTTCAAATTCACCGTGCAGAGTCACACACTGACGTATTGCAAGACCTGGCATACGCAAAGTTGCAAGAACAGGTACGCAGGGTTGCAAGAACAGGTAGCTGCCAAATCACACCTTAATACGTACGTTCACATGCCTACAACCAGTGCCAGTTAATAATAGGCATGTGAATGTGTGTCACGCTACTGAGCATGTGCAGTGCAAAACCTAGCAACTGCTATTAAGCAAAATGCTGAAGTCCGAGATAGAACTACTGTAGCAAGACAGACAGGCAGAGAAAAGCGGATTTACGTTTGAGCAAGTACCAGAATACCTGCCAGAGAGCAGAGACTAGCAACATTACCACACAAGGAAAGATCACCACATGCCCTAGCAACATTACAACACAAGGAAAGATCACCACATGCCCTAGCAACATTACAACACAAGGAAAGATCACCACATGCCCTAGCAACATTACAACACAAGGAAAGATTACCACATACCCGAGCCCTAACAGGAAAGAAGGTGACCACACGAGGATCTAAACGAAGAAAGGTAGAAACTAGTGAAAGAGGTACAGTAACCGACGAGGACAGAAACAGCCGGCAAAACTGGACAGACAAAGGCAGAGAGACTGGCCAGAAGAAGTACAAGTGAAAGTCCTAGCCATAGAAATCTCTATTGTGGGCCACTGTCCATTTCTGAGCACCTCCAAACACTTCACAAACTATTTGTGGAAATTATCAGCAAAGCAAACAACTGGAAATAGAGCAGCACCTTCTCCCTCACATCTCACATGCATGTACATGTAGTAGGGGGTGTACATGTACTGTAGATGTGCGGGCAATAATCACTAGCGGTTTCTAGCGGTAGTTGTGAAGGAAAGACTATCAGCAGCGTTTCTGCGGGTATCAGCTACAGTTGCCAAATTTGCCTGAGTAGTTTCCAAATTTGCCTGAGTATAGGTCGCACTGGAGTTGAACGCACTCCCCTCGAGGTTAGCCATCATTACAAAGCTTCTATAATTGCTGGAGCACAAGTCGCATACTCCATAAAACAACGCCCGCCTACCAGCAAAGCTTACTCTCACCTCAACATGCCTATGACCTGGTAGCATTGTCAACTCCATCTTCTTCATCCAGTATCGCACTAACTTTTCTCTTACTCAGTTCTGTTTCAGCTCTTCTATTCCCAGACTTCTCTGCAAGTCCAACAACTTCTGAGCTTAAAAACTGCAGTATAGCTCACAAGCTAAGCTCCAGATATTGCGCACACACACACTCTAAATATATTAGATCATCTAGTTCCAGTACGAGGTCACACCTTCCATTTGTGATCTCGCCCAATGATTCATTTTAGCTCCATTTCTTCAGGGCTGCTGACTTTCCATGTCACAGCCTTGAAATGGAGGGGGACGATTTGGAGCTTTTACTTGTGACCTATAGTCTAGAAAATATGGTACATGTACATGTAGGTGTTGTTTCATGAAGGACGAGGCAGGGTGGAGGACGAGGCAGGGTGGAGGACGAGGGAGGGTGGAGGACGAGTGAGGGTGGAGGACGAGTGAGGGTGGAGGACGAGTGAGGGTGGAGGACGAGTGAGGGTGGAGGACGAGTGAGGGTGGAGGACGAGGGAGGGTGGAGGACGAGGGAGGGTGGAGGACGAGGGAGGGTGGAGGACGAGGGAGGGTGGAGGACGAGGGAGGGTGGAGGACGAGGGAGGGTGGAGGACGAGGGAGGGTGGAGGACGAGGGAGGGTGGAGGACGAGGGAGGGTGGAGGACGAGGGAGGGTGGAGGACGAGGGAGGGTGGAGGACGAGGGAGGGTGGAGGACGAGGGAGGGTGGAGGACGAGGGAGGGTGGAGGACGAGGGAGGGTGGAGGACGAGGGAGGGTGGAGGACGAGGGAGGGTGGAGGACGAGGGAGGGTGGAGGACGAGGGAGGGTGGAGGACGAGGGAGGGTGGAGGACGAGGGAGGGCGAGAAGGCACCACTCACATGCACACTGAAGGAGCAAGGGTGGTCTGAAGATCTGAAGGAAAAGTATTGATGGAGATGGCAGCTACAGACGGGCATGACAACGGTGTCCCCTTAGGTTCCACTTGGAACAGCTTGGATGGCATGTCTGTTCTCTACAGTTGGGGACTGCTTCCTAAGAGTTTTAATCAATGCTCTCTGCTGTGCGCATGATATCATAGCCAATCAATGCTCTCTGCTGTGCGCATGATATCATAGCCAAGGTCAACTGCTGATATCGCATCAATCCTCCAACTCCCCGCTCATGAAATAGAACACACCTATTTTTAAATGCCACACCCACTAACAGGTTATGCGCAGCATTATTTATAGCAGCTAAATAGTTTACAAGCAGACCATTCAGAGTCATAAGCGCATGTCGGGATTTATAGTGATATCATTTCCCCCATTTTTTTCTTTCTTTTTTTAGTGAAGGGGCATATGGTGTTCCCCTGCACTATCCAGGAACTTGAGGTCTTCCAAGGATTGTTGACGGCTACAAAACTCCAGGAGTTATTATTTGGCTTGCAAATGATGGAAGTCAATAAGCTACTCTATACAACAAATCCAGGGGGACGTCACAAAATCTAGGGGGGCGTCACAAAATCCAGGGGGACGTCACAAAATCCAGGGGGACATCACAAAATCCAGGGGGGCATCACTAAATCCAGGGAGATAGCACAAAATTCAGGGAAACGCTCTAGCCATATTCCTCAGCTCTAGCCTTATCCATCAGTTCCAACCTTATCCACCAGTTCCAACCTAATCCATCAGTTCTAACCATATCATCCTTATCCATCAGTTCCAGCCTTATCCATCAGTTCCAGCCTTATCCATCAGTTCCAGCCTTATCCATCAGTTCCAGCCTTATCCATCAGTTCCAGCCTTATCCATCAGTTCCAGCCTTATCCATCAGTTCAAACCTCATCCATCAGTTCCAAACCTTATCCATCAGTTCCAACCTCATCCATCAGTTCCAACCTCATCTATCAGTTCCAAACCTTATCCATCAGTTCCAAACTTTATCCATCAGTTCCAAACCTTATCCATCAGTTCCAACCTTATCCATCAGTTCCACCTTATCCATCAGTTCCCCAGCCTTTTCCATCAGTTCCAGCCTTATCCCTAAGCTCTAGCCTTATCCCTAAACTTTAGTCAGCTCAAGCCTTTCCTTAGCCCTAGGTAAGCTCTATCCTTAGCACTAGGTAAGCTCTATCCTTAGCCCTACATGTAGACAAGCTCTAGCCTTAGCCCTAGCCCTAGCCTTAGTCTTCAGCTCTAGTAGCTCATATGCAGCACACCATGCTCCACAGTTATGTTATAAGTTTAACAGGAAGTACAGTGACTCTTCCCCTTCTGGGGCTTACGGCTAGGGCTCAATGTCCGTCTGTGTTCCCATCTTCCTAGTGGCTGCTGCAACATCAAAGGATGAGACTATAATTATTATGTCTGTCTGTGTTCCCATCTTCCTAGGGACTGCTGCAACATCAAAGGATGAGACTATATTATGTCTGTCTGTGTTCCCATCTTCCTCTAGGGGCTGCTGCAACATGAGGCTATATAATGTCTGTCTGTTTTCCCATCTTCCTAGGGACTGCTGCAACATCAAGGCATGAGGCTATATAATGTCTGTCTGTGTTCCCATCTTCCTAGGGGTTGCTGCAACATCAAGGCATGAAGCTATATAATGTCTGTCTGTGTTCCCATCTTCCTAGGGACTGCTGCAACATCAAGGCATGAGGCTATATAATGTCTGTCTGTGTTCCCATCTTCCTAGGGACTGCTGCAACATCAAGGCATGAGGCTATATAATGTCTGTCTGTGTTCCCATCTTCCTAGGGACTGCTGCAACATCAAGGCATGAGGCTATATAATGTCTGTCTGTGTTCCCATCTTCCTAGTGACAAGGGCTGAGGTTGGGAACTAGTGGCACATGTAACTTGACACCGCGGAGCAGATGACAGCCTCGGATTTGGTATCAAGAGGTTGTTTAAGCCTTGCTAGAAACCGCCATCCAGAAACAGCACAGCATTTGGCATTGTCGGCCATTTTGTTTAGGTGATGTACATATGTACTTTCGCATGCATCTGTGTTGCCAGCGATAGCTCACACATTACGCAACATGGCGACGTTACCAACAAACTACACTAGCTATGTTTAGAGCTCACATAATGCAAGCAGTTTTCTAGAAAGGCTTCCCACGGAGCCAATGATTGCCCTCAGATTTGGCCTCAGCAGTCATTTAAATGACACAACGTTCTATTTCTTAGGTTCTTAATTAAGGTTTATACTGTGAGCATAGCAAGCAAAATTCAAGTAGACCTCAGCAAGAGCTGCCTTTTTAATAATAATAATAATAATAATAATAATAATAATAATAATAATAATAATAATAATAATAATAATAATAATAATAATAATAATAATAATAATAATAATAATAATAATAATAATAATAATAATAATAATAATAATAATAATAATAATAATAATAATAATAATAATAATAATAATAATAATAATAATAATAATAATAATAATAATAATAATAATAATAATAATAATAATAAATTAAAACTAAAAATTAATCGAATGTGAACATGAAAGCGCAGGTGATAGTTGTTCTCAACAATTTCAATTGTTGTCCATCAGTCCCACACAAACAGCTGGCAGGATATTCAGACTATCTGCAGTTGCATTCACATCCAAGCCAAGCAGACACACATTTCCAGAGCTTTGGGAAACTAACTAGATGCAAACACCGCAGGATAATGAGGTGCATGTTGTTATTACAACGTGTTTTGAAGATAGCATATTCAGAATATTGGGGAAAATATTGGGGAAAATACGCACACCCCTAGGTTCAAAAAAAAAGTTTTTAACATGGGAGAGAGCTCTTTTGCAGTAAGTGGCACGTGCACAGTTAGGGTAAAAAAATACATAAGGTAAGATCGACGGGAAGAGCCAAACATCGTACTCACCACAGCGCCTCTGGCACTCCCATGTCCAGCACACCACTCGCCTATCCCAACACCTCCTTACCAAACAACCTTTGGATTAATTCACGTCTGACATTGACCACCCAAGAATCGCCATGTTGGTTATTTTTAGCGCTGCCCGAGGGCTAACATTGGCGTAGAGATGCTTAAGCACCAGTTCACGGGAGACTGCAATTACCACCAGCTCCACCCCTATTCCATCACCTAACAGAGCTGTATATAGAAATTTTGCCAAGGGAGAGGAACGGGGGGAACTTGGGCTGGAGGTATGGAAAAAGAGGGGGGCAGGGGGGTGGAGGACCTGACCCAGTATCACGTGGCTGTTAAATCTCAAAATTTTAAATCTCCCCCCCCCCCCCACCCACTGATTTACCAACCAGGATACTTATATCTACCATCACAAAGTTAACAGGGTTTCTTTCAGGAGATTCAGTTTGGAGGGGAGAATGGATGTCACATACAAGATGGTAGAGCCCTAGCCCTAGCCAAAAGAGGAGTGCTCCTCAGAATTCAAAGATCTTTTGACCTCAAGTGGCTTGAAGTCAGACTAGTCGTCTATCTATATAGCAACTCAGCTTGAACTACATACTAACTAACATACAAGTTTCTGTGAGCCTTTTCCTATCATATAGAAGTAACTGCTTGAGGAGGGAGTTGGAGATCCAAAGTTCCCTCCCCTACCCCCAATCTCCAACATAAAACCCTATTAACTGCCTCAAATGTATGCCGAGCGACTAAACATCTATTTGCGACTGGTGTAAATGGGCTTGCTACAGCAATGTTTATAGTTATACCTTCAAACCAGTGCCAAGCACGATGACATCGTATTTCTCATCCATTGTAGTGTTCCTTTAGGCCTCCCGTCAGGATCACAGCAAACAGTCAACTATCCACCGCTGCTCAGACTACTTGAAAGATCCGAACTAACAAGATGGCGGCCCAGATCATGTGCAGTTCAGGGTGGTCCAAGAACAGGCGGGCGTGACTTTTAGTCACTCATGGTGGCGCGTGCGATAGACGAATAAGCGACCCCTACGTAATCAGTAGAGGTCGTCGTCCGGAAACATGAGCCGCTGTCCCATGCATATCAGGAGGCGGTCATACGCTCGTAAGCATTGGACGCTTGCGAAATTAACAACCTCAACCTAGTGTTACTGCAAGGTTGGCTAGGTTCAGAGGCTGACTATTGTTCTAAGGAGGGACGAGTCATTTCCTTATCTAGATATGGGAGGGGCTCTGTTGTGCTGTATAAGCATACAGTCTGTAAGTGTGTCCATCACCTGTTCACAGTGTTCATTAATCTTGGTACTGCTGACTGGCAGATCCAGGGGAGGGGGGCTTGCAACCCCCCCCCCCCCCCCCCCCCCCCCCTTTTGCTTCTCAAAGAAAACATTTTTGTTAGTGGTTAATCAACAATATTAATCAACAACAAAGACATACTTTACACTCTAGGTAGGACAGGCCACTAAAGACATGTTAAAATTTACACTGACTCAGTGGTGTAGCCTCCAACCAACCAGACCACTTTTCATGACTATCACAAGTGTAAATTTGTGGTTTTATTACCTGTAACTGTAAATTGCACTCTCATGCACTCTCATGAATAGCCACAAAAATTAATTATTATGAACCACAAACATGTTTCTCTTGGTAAAATCTACTCTAAGGTGCTCTAAGGTCACCTGACTATCATAAGTTGAGCTTCCAAGGTCAACATGGTCAGGAATCTTTGTCATGATATTACCAGAGCAACCACCAGAACCACATCAACCTCTTTCCTACAAGTTTCCAAGAAGGGCTTATGGATAGAAGAAGGCCGTTTTCAGAGTCAGTGATTTTCACCGTGGAATTTTTTACATTATAACGAGGCTGAAGAGATGCAGTGTATTGTCACACATGTGTTAAAGCATTCAGCTTGAACAGGATTAAAACTAGCCTTAATGCATGAACAACCTATAGTTATTTAAATAGCTGCTTGTTATGCTATAAACGTTCTTACAGGTCAGTACAGGTTTTCACAATTTGAAAGATGCAACAAGGGCTTTCAAAAAACACCAGGAGTCCAAGACGCATGCTGAGGCTGTTGAAGCTATTATAACTTTGCCAAAAAATACTTCTGATGTCAGTGAGTTGTTGAGTCAAACTCATAAGCGAGATAAAGAGATTGCACGAGAAATACTCAAGACCATTCTGTCAAGTTTAAGGTATCTTGCTAGGCAAGGGATAGCTTTTTGACAAGCTGACGATGTCTAATCCAACTTGATTCAATTGCTCATACTAAGAACTGAAGACAATGAAGAAATTGACACGTGGCTTTAAAAAAGTCTAAGAAAATATGTATCTCCAGAAAATCAAAATGGATTTCTAGAGATCATGGCCAATCATGTAATCAGGAATATTCTTTTGTTTGTCAATAAATCTCCCTACTTTACATTAATGGTAGATGAGACTACCGATGTCTCAAATAAAGAACAGTTGACAATAGTGATAAGATGGATAGATGAACAGTTTGAAGCAAGGGAAGATTTTTAGGCATGTAGCATCTTCAATCCACTACTGCCGAGAGTATTGTGGCTGCAATAAATTAACGTGTACCTTTCATGAAAATGCGTGGGCAATGTTATGATGGGTGTAGCACTATGGCAGGGGCTAGGGCTAGAAAAGACAGAAACAGGAGAATTTCCGTTTTGTAAAAATCTCCTCCAATGTTTAAGCCCAGCTCAGCGAACCTTGATCAGCACTATTTGTCGAGTATTTCAACTTCTCATGGTGATGCTGGCCATAAACAGTACTTCCGAGAGGTCATTTAGTGCATTGAAAAAGGATAAAAACTTATCTCAGGAGCACTATGACCCAAGCCCGCTTAAATTACCTTATGGTGCTTCATTCAAGAACTTACTGATACCCTTGACCTAAAACTTGTAGGAAATTACTTCATTTTAGCTAGGACACATGTCAATCAATTAATTGTTTCAGTAACAGTGAGTATAGCATGACAATATTTTCCCCAACCGTACCACTTTAATTTTCAAGGCTACACCGCTCAAGGCTACACCCCTCAAGGCTACACGCCTGTGACTCGGTTGCAGCTGTTAATTATTTTAATTCAAAGGTCACAGTGAGTGGGCTGTATTTAAAGTTAAATCAGCTTTTGTGCATGAAAATATCAAGAAAGAAGGATTCAAGAGGCTGCATGAAGCTGACTGCCATGTTAAAAAGGTAACCAGTTTAGTAACAATTTGTATACTAGGAATAGAATGGTTATAACTTCATAAACCTATAGGTCTGCTGAATCCAATTCTGTGAGGGAAAAGCCACCACCAAACATGCCCTGCAGTGTTTACCACAATGAACTCGAGTCCAGGTATATAGTAGTGTTAGTGATGCTATCAAGTGATCCAGTCACCCCAATCACTTCAAGTGAAGTTCTTAGCACAGAGATCTAACCCCAACCACTTCAAGCAGTGAAGCTATTGACTTGGGAGCAATGATCACAGCTGTTTGGGAGAAAGTGTTGATGATACCCAGAGATTCCAATACCTCACTTCGCACACTGCACCAGTTCTTTCTGATACGCTTCACTCTCTCATCAAGTCACTAAGCAGGGAAAATCCTGGACAGTGTCTTTCCAGCATCACTGGCTTAAAAAGTTTCCATGTGGTTGTCTTACAGTCAGGTGCTTGAAGGGGAGATTTGTCGCTATTGTGTCCTTTTTCCAGAGCAACCCAATAGAGGAGGTTGCCAAGGGGAAAAACCTGTGCTTTCAGCGTACCAAAAACCCTACACCATGGCCCTAGGAAAAGATGGTATTCTTATTTGTCATGAGCAGAGCTCTATGCATCATCACGCTGCAGAACGGGCAAATCTCTTCAGGCATAATGATTGCAGTCCTGTAAGTAGAATAGATAGCAGGCTTCTGAAACAACAAGAAAAACATGCAGAGAAAAACAGAGAAATTCTTCGCCAAATAGTATACATTGTCGAGAGTCTCACTCATGGCATGCATGTTGTACCAGGAGAGCCCACTCATGGCATGCATGTTGTACCAGGAGAGTCTCACTCATGGCATGCATGTTGTACCAGGAGAGCCTCACTCATGGCATGCATGTTGTACCAGGAGAGCGAGTTTTTAGCTAAGCAGGGCTTACCTTTCAGAGGTCATAGGGAAGACAAAGTTGATCTTTTGGACTGCTCTGTTAATAGGGGAAACTTTGTAGCCACATTGCAACTCCTTGGAAAAGGTAATACTACTCTGCAAAAGCATCTTTTTTGCGATAAAAATGTAAAGTATACAAGCAAAACTATACAAAATGACATTATTCATGTGTATGCTTGTAAATTACGTGAAAAGTTAACCAATGAAATGAAAGCAAACAACTTATCATAGCAGATGAAGTGACTGACCCTCATTTAAAACAGGAAATCCTTTCTCTGTGTGTTCGGTTTGTTGATCTAACTACTCCACAAAAGCCTCATATTAAGGAGTACCTAATTAATCTGATTAATGTGAGAGAGCAAGAGCAAATGCCTCTACAATATCCATTTCACATGCTTCCATCCTTAAATGCTCGTAGCATTCGTGGTCAGGCTTATGATGGAGCAGCCGTGATGTTTTCTGCAACTGTTGTCCAAGCAGAGATCAAGCAAATTTCTCCTCTGGCTTTGTACACTCATTGCTTTGCTCACTCCCTTAACCTTTCTATTGCAGCTTCAAGCAAAGTCCAAGAAGTAAGGAACCTCATTGGCATGATTTTTAATGAGTCGTATTTGTTTTTGAACAACAGTCCTAAGAGACAAAGGTTTTTTTTATCGAGCTTTGGATGGATATTTGCCAGCATCTCGACGTTCTAAGCTTCCTGGTCTTTGTAAGATGCATTGGGGAGTGCCATACTTGTTTTGAAATCTTTTTGGAGATGTATGAATGTTTTGTGACCTTTTTGGATGCTATTATTTTACCCAGTGAGTATAAACATTTGCTTTTGGATGACAAAAGCTGGAATTGGGACAGAGAAACAAAAGTGAAAGCTGAAGGATTGAAGTCTTCGCTTTCTTGTTTTCAATCCATTGCTGTATTTATTGTCACAAAAAATGTTCTTGATGAAGTGAAGCCACTGGCTTCAAAATTAAAGAAGCAAGATCATGATGTAGTCAACGCTTACAAGATGGTAGATTCCAATATTGAAAATATCAGGACTACTGAGATAAGATTGATGAAATATTCAGCTCCTGGTACAATTCTGAGATCCTTCCACTTGCTGATGCCATTGGTGTTTCTGAATGTGTTCCCAGAAAGATGAGCTTTCAGCGGAACCGTACTAATGTCCCAAATTATAGCCCACAGGAGCACTATAAAAGAGCAATTGCCATCCCTCTCTTGGATTCTCTCCTGGGTCAAATGAAGACAGATTTTCAGAAGATCAGTGTCATACTAATGGCCTGCTCCACCTTGTATCCTCTATTATAACAAGAAGTACTTCTGTGACAGAATCTGTTGTCCAGTGTGTGTTTGAAAGTTTACTTCATTGGGAAGGGGACCTTCCATTCAAAGACACTGGGAAATGAGCTAAGAAGGTGGAATGTTCTCTGGCCTAGCAAGAAACATGAATTTGATTCGTCTGATATGGAAACGCATCTACCAGATAATCTTTTCCTAGCTCTTGGTGCTTGTTCCTAATATTCACTGCCTCCTAGTAATTGCTTGCACACTACCCATTTCTAGTGCTGAGGCAGAAAGGTCTTTTTCTCTTCTGAGAAAAACAAAGACCTATTTGAGTTTCACTATGAGTGAGGAGCGTTTGTCAGATCTTTCCATGCACTATGGAGAACGAATACCAGTAAATAAAGTTTGCAGGCATTTGTTCAAGCCCATCCAAGAAGATTGTTTCAAGCTTCTTTGTTTGACAACTGATTTATTATGATATGATTATATCATCTGAATTGTGGGTGTTGATTATTCTTTATAATGATATGCTGATGATCTAAATTGTCGGTGTTGGTGCATGGCCTACCATATATGGGTGTGGTTAATGGTGTGGTCACAATGAGTAGGTGTGGTTAAAGGTATGGCCACAACAACCCCCCTTGGCCCTGCAGTGAGCCTGTTATAAGACCGCCACATATACTACAGCACAGTGGGACTATGTAACGGCAATTAATACTAACAACCGTCAACACTACTTCCATAATACCAATAGTTGAGAGTGTCCCACTGCTCAAAGAATGGGGAGGGGAGGGACCAAAGATCATTCATCACTCGCCTCACAACAGTTCCTTTCTCCTCTGCCACCACTTCCCTACCCAATACATGACACACTCGCCCACCTCCTCCATCACTGCATCACTTACTCCCTCCACATCTTTCCCCAACAGCAATGCCACCTTTCCATCCTTAACCACTCTTCATGCACCAGTACCAGCCGACCCCTCTCGATCATACATTACCAAGAAATGTCTCACATCTTCCCCTCTTCCACTATCATACATGATACACCTCTCATCCCTAACTATCCCACATCTCCTTTTATCCTCTGACAAACCAACTGATGCAGTCCTCAGTCTAAATTGCAACTGCACACCTTCCTAACCGTGCATGGACCTCACATACCCCTCCACCCCTGCACCATTGTTTGCTAATTTATAAAACTTCAGCGTACTCTTGTGTTTACTTCCTCCTCCCAATCTTTCTCATTTCTCACCATATAATAATGAACTAGCATGAAAGCACTCACACCCATTAACAGTCCTATTCATACACAAGTTGCTGATTAATCACACACATTACAAGCTATCACTGTCATTAATTTTTGTTCTTATAGGGTAATTTCTGTGAACCAGCTGGATGGGTATTTGAACACTGACCCTGCCAAAAACCGTTCTGGGGATACAGGCGGACCAATGAACCACCCACAGAGACTGCAGGAGAGCTACATGGCTGTCCGATAGAGGTTGCACTACTGTGAAAGAAGCAAACCAAAGGATGGCCACCGGCAAGTAGTTGTCCTTATTTAATCCTGTTGATGCTGATTATGTGTCTAATAAGAAGCCACCTCTACCATGGAGTGTGGATCATTCATGGAAGACAAGTTGGTGCTCCGGAACTCCTATGGAGAATGCAGTCTACCCAGACAATGGTACCCCAAAGGTTATCATCAACCGAGACAGCAGCAGGAAGAACAACATTGGAGAAGAGAAGAGAACATCAACCACCACAACAGAAACAGGACTACTCAAGCAGACCCTTAACCCCTCCAGGGGACAAACACTGGGAACACTCATGCAGCAGCCCAGATAGTTGTCCTGTGGTGTGCTTTGGCTGCGGGCAGAGAGGTCATTGAGCCGGACTGTCCGTCGATGCAAGTGATGAGTCACCTCCTTCACTCTAACACAAGCCCTCACATTTCAGGTATGATAGGTAGTTCACCTTGTAATAAGCTCATCATAGTTCTGGGAGCAGCCCACACAATGGTGCACAAGAAGCTCATCAGAACCGAGGACCTAATCGGGATGAAAGTGAGACTGGCAGCATTTGACCAGACAATTCAAGAGTACCCATTGAAAAACATTAAGTTGCAGGTATGAAAGCATATTGGCACTTATACTGGTGCTGTTGTCCACAACTTAGATGCAGATGCTCTTCTGGGAGTAGACCTGACTACTTACTTCATCTGTACAACACTGAGCAATCTCATCCAGTATATCCCACCAGAGCTCAGCAGGCCTAAGAACAGACAGCCTTACAGAGAGCAGATGAAGACACAACAATCTGGTGCAGACATTATCATTCTGACGATATTTTTGACTCTGAGGATGAGATGTTCCAGACTGACCCTCCACCCCAGACTACTGTGCAGGCTGTACCAGACGCTAGTCTGCCAGATCCAGAGCCACTACCCTAATTGTCCCAAGACCACTCTGATAGACAGGAGTTGGTTGAGCAACAGAAGAACGACCCCTCTCTTCAGCCAATCAGGAACCTAGCAAGCAAGCAGGAGAAAGGATACCTTTGGAATGATGGACTCTTTGTTCATCAGGAAACAGATGAGATAGGACTGTGTTCCACAAGAATTGTATTGCCAAAGACCAGGTGCTCGAACATTCTCAAACTAGCACACTCAGCTCTCACTGGTGGACATTTTGGATGCAGGAAAACTCAGGATTGCATACAACACCACTTCACCTGGCCAGGCATCACAGCAGACACCAAACAGCATTGCACTTCATGTCCAGAGAGCCAAAAGGCAGCCCCCACATCACCACAAGCAAGCACCACTGCAGCCCCTGCCGGTGATTACCACACCATTTCATCAACTGGCGTTCGACATTGTTGGACCTCTTCCAATGTCAAGGTCAGGCTTCAAATATATACTAACATGCATGTGTTATGGAACAAAGTACCCGGTGTCTGGGCAAGAAGACATGAATTGACAATCTTATGACTCTGTATGTATGTTATGTGTTCACCACTCTCTATCCATCACTCCATGTCTTTGTTCTCTTCCCCATACACTCCAGCATGCCATATTTACACCTGTTTACAGTTATGTCCTGCAGCACCTTTGAACAAATCCACTACCCACTTGTAGATTGATTGTGATTGACTTGGTGTTAATTGTTTCCACACTGCACTTTTCCTATGTCTCCTTTTTTGGTAATCTCTCACTCTTCTCTTCATGTGTTGCAATCTGATTGATTCACTTGTATGCTCCACCTCCTATTCCACTCCCCCTTTGTGTGCTATAAAGGCTTGAATCCTATTCATTTCATTCTCTTCTGTATCTCCACCAACTTCCAGTTACTTCATACCACTACCAACTTCCTCCATTCCTCATCCTATTACCCTGTGGAAATTGTCACAATCTACCCTAAGATATCCTGCGTGTTCTGTTGTATGTTTAAGATTAAGTTTGTTGACTCTAACTCATACAGTGGGACCGCGTTCTATCTAGCTGAGTATCTGAGCTCCTGACTCTTTGTTTCTCACACCCATCTGGATTTACGCCCCAGGTCTAGTCAGACCGCCTCAGTGCTCACCGGCAAGGCAGTTTCACCAGTTGGAAGCACACCTTGACCAAACATAAAACTGGTCCTTCGAGCCGGATACGGGACAACCGCTCTCCATATCCGAATCATTCAACCAACCAACTCTACGAAACTTCGTAAGCCTAATTCAGCTTTCTGAATTTCACCCTTGTATTCTATCACAGATTCAAGCATGTCAGACGAACCTGTAGATGTGGAGACGCTCAAGAGTAGCAGGTCTTCCTTTACTGGTGTTGTCACCCGATCTCTACGACGCTTCCAGCGTATGGAAGACGACGATCCATCCAAGTTTGATCTAGAATCACTCACTGACCATCTTGCCTCATTGGAGACAACCGAACGGCGATACTTTCAAGTCCATGATGCTATCTGCACCGAGGAATCCGATTCCCACCGAAGGGAAAAGGAAGAGGAACTGGGAGACACCTTCACCGAGAACGTGGAGACGACCAGAAACATTCTTAGACGGCTCATGGCCTTGAAGAAGATTCACGAACTCGTGACCGAGTTGGAATCCACTCTGAACGAGATGGAGACATGCGTGGGGCGCGATCCAGATAAAGACTACTCAGTCGCCTGGGGAAGCTACACGGCTAGGTTCGACGTTTTCATAGCCATCCTCCAGAAGTCAACCATCAGAACCGATCATCCTGCACGACAAGCTGCAATGGATTTCAAGGCACGTTACATCAGCCTCACCACGAAGGAGACACCACGATCTCCTATGCTCACCATCACATCGTCCTCCTCTCGCTCCAAGACTATTCAGCTCCCGAAGATAGCTTTACCACGGTTTGAAGGAGACCTGATGCAATGGGGGACTTTTTGGAGCCAGTTCTCCGCTGCAGTCCATACTAACCCAGATCTGACCAGCACCAACAAGTTGGCCTACCTCAGGGACTCAATCCGAGATCCAGACACCAACCCTCTCCTTTACAGTGGAATTGAACACGACGGCCACTATGATGAAGTGGTCGAATTACTACATCAACGATTTGACAAGAAAAGGATCATTCACTCCACTTATTGCAAGGCTCTCTCCTGTGATGAGCCGGTCAAGACTACCAAGGCCGATTTCAACGGCCTAGCTGACTCCATTAGCCACAACCTGGCAGGTCTAAAGCACACTGGCCAGTATGAGCTTGATGCTGTACTCACCTCACTCAACGTTACCAGACTCTCCAAGGCTATGCAAACTGAATGGGAGCTCCACACCAAGGACACCAAGTCAGTGCCACCGATTGATAAGCTCGTAAAATTCCTCCGTTTCAGGGCAGACGCCCTCACCACGCTCAAACCGTCTGAGCCCAAGTACAAGCCCATCGAACCAAAGCAAGAACCACACCCCAGAAGGCATAAGGCAGCAATTCACTCTTCAACACCTCAACACTCCACACATGGATGCAGGTATGAATGTCAATTATGCCCAGGTAGCAAACACCCCCTGTACCAATGTACTATCTTTAATGGTATGAGTATACAGCAGAGGGGAGATCATATCAGAGCCTTAAAGTTATGTTATAACTGTCTGGCCCCCGGCCACCACACTGGGGAATGCAGGAGCACAGCTCGCTGTAGGTCGTGCGGGGGCAAACACCATACCCTGGTCCATCGGGACCGTAGTTCTGCCCCCGTCACAGGGGAGGTTGCATCAAGCAACGCAACCCCAATCACTAGTGCTATCTCACCAATGGTGAACGTAGTGGCATGCGACGCTAGCTCTGTGTCCACTACTGAACCCACAGCTTTGCCTAGTTGCCTAATGATGACCACCCAAGTGCTAGTCAAGGGCCCGGGTGGAAGGAAGACCATAGACAGGGCACTCCTGGACTCAGGGGCATCTATGTCCCTTATCTCAAACAGGGTGGCACACTCTCTTAACCTTCCTAGGCAAGCCACCACTGTGAATTTCACTGGAGCCCAAGCTACACCTCTCCAAGTATCTCAAGCCATCTCTCAAGTTTCACTGTGCCCTGTAGCCAGTAACACCCCCTCTCTCACAGTGACAGCAGCCATTGTGCACAAAGTCACGTGTGACCTACCTCTACAAGGAGCCTCCCATGTGCGGGACATGCCCCACATTAAGCCCTTAGCTCTTGCCGACCCAGCATTCCATCTGCCAGGCAGAGTAGACCTCCTCTTAGGTTGCGATTTGATTCCCGACATCATGCTCAAGGGAGAGATAGCAGGTCCCAAGAACGCCCCCATGGCTATGGAGACAGTATTTGGCTGGGCAATCTTAGGAAAGTACCTCCCCCAAAGTGTCAACCAGACCGTTAACGTCATCTCTCCAACCGAGGTCAGCCCCACTGATAGCATCCTTACCAGGTTCTGGGAGGTGGAAGAGCCACCAGATAGCACCTCTATGTTTACTCCTGATGAGGAGTTAGTCCAACAGCACTACGCTGAAACTCATGTGTACAAACCCGATCCGGATCACTATCAAGTCTCATTACCCAGGGTCAAACATCACACGACCCTTGGCCTGAGCAGGCCTCAAGCACTCCATCGGTATTTATCTAATGAAAAAGCCCTCGTCAAAAGGGGCAACCATGAAGCCTTTCAGGCGGTCATACAGGAATACCTTGACCTCGGCCATGCCGAGAAAATCCCATCTTCAGATCTCACATCAGCCAAAGAGCATTATTACCTGCCTATGCATGGAGTGATCAAGGAGAGTAGCACCAGTACCAAGTTACGGGTCGTCTTTGATGCTAGCGCCAAGACATCAAACCACTCCTCCCTCAATGACACTGCATACTGGCCCGACCTTGCATCCAACCCTGGACACTATACTTCTGAGATTTAGAATGCATTCAGTGGCACTCAGTGCCGACATTAGCAAAATGTATAGGGCTGTGCATCTAGATCCCGAAGACAGAGACCTCCATCGATTCATCTGGAGAGAGCAGCCCACAGACCCGCTCAGTGACTTTCGCATGACGAGAGTCACCTTTGGTGTCTCTGCCTCGCCATACCTGGCCATCAAAACTCTCCAACAGACCTCTCACGATTTTGCTCACCAGTACCCAATTGCCTCTCCTCTCGTCTCAAACTCTTTTTACGTTGACGACCTTCTCACTGGTGCAGAGACCCCAGAGCAAGCGATGCTCCTACACACCGAACTCAGATCATTACTCCTCAAGGGAGGCTTCGACCTCCGAAAATGGAGAAGCAGTTCTCCATTAGTACTCAACTCAATCTCACCTTCTCTCCTCGAAACCATGCCTGTGCAAGACCTCACTGGCAATGAACAATCAAAGTACCCCAAGGCACTCGGGGTGGAATGGGATTCGGCTCAAGACACCATATCTACCTCCCTGAGTCTGCCCACTGAAGTCAAATCAACCAAACGAGGAATCATTTCCGACGTCGCCAGAACATTCGACGTTCTTGGATGGCTGGCCCCAACCGTGGTGACTATGAAGATACTTTACCAACGGGTTTGGGAGGAGAAGCTAGCCTGGGATGACCCCTTACCTCAACCATACGTCGACGAACACTCTCAGTGGAGGCAGCAACTCCACTTCCTATCCAGCAGAAAGCAACCCCGTTGCTATTTTGCAAAGTCTACAACCAGACTAACCCTTCAACTACATGGCTTCAGTGACGCCTCCACTCACGCCTATGCGGCTGTCATCTACGTCAGGGCAACGTACGCTGATCACTCTCCTACCTGTGCTCTGGTAACGGCCAAGACTCGCGTCGCTCCTCTCAAACAACTGTCAATCCCCAGATTGGAGTTGTGCGGTGCTGCACTATTGGCAAAACTATTGTCCTCAGTGAGAAGGGCTCTCAATGTACCGATAGAAGACATCCACGCATGGTGCGACAGCACCATAGTTCTCTCCTGGTTGGACGGTAACCCTAAACGGTTTAAAACCTTTGTGGGCAATCGACTGTCTACAATCCTTACAGAGCTGCCACCGTCTACGTGGCACCATGTACCGACCTCACAAAATCCAGCAGACTGTGCCTCGCGTGGCCTATCACCCGGTGAACTCTTACAACACTCATTATGGTGGGAAGGCCCCTCTTGGCTCACATCCGAACCGTTCGCTATGCCTGTTCAACCTCTCCTGGGGTCTGATAGCACGCTGGAGCTGAAGGCCGTCTGCCTCTCAGCTGTCACAGTCTCTCCTGTCTGGATCGAGGACCGATACAACAGCTATCATACTCTCATACGTGTGACTGCTTGGTGCAGACGATTCGTTGCTAACCTGCAAGCTTCAATCCGTCGACAACCGCTCAATCGTAACAACCATCTCACCACAACTGAGATTGAATTCTCTGAGCAACTTCTCTTCCGAATGGCTCAGTCGCAAACCTTCTCAAACGAGCTTCAGCGCCTCTCTCACGACCGACCTATCAAGACCTCCAGTGCTCTCCTCCCATTGACACCGTTCATCGACAAACATGGGATCATCAGGGTGGGTGGTAGACTATCATTCTCACATCTCAGCCATTCCCAGGTCCATCCTGTCATTTTGTCCCACAAAAGCAGAATCTCTCATTTGATGTTTGTCACTAAACATGTGTCGCTGGGCCATTGCGGCCCAAGCCTTATTCTTTCCGCTACAGGCAATCGTGTCCATGTAGTTGGCGCCAGACGACTCTCCCGAGCCGTCCACCGGAGCTGTGTCACCTGTCGACGGACCACAGCCCGGACGCAATCCCAGATGATGGGACAACTCCCAGCGTCCAGAACATCTCTCAACCCTCCATTCTCTATCTGTGGCGTAGACTACGCTGGCCCTTTCACATTGAAGAAGGGACACACCCGCAAGCCGGTACTGGTAAAATGTTACCTCGCGGTGTTTGTGTGTTTTTCTACCAAGGCTGCCCACTTGGAGGTAGTCTCTGATGCTTCCACTGAAGCTTTCCTCGCCTGCCTGAAACGCTTCATTGCACGCAGAGGATGTCCGACAGAGATCCACTCGGATAATGGTGGGAACTTTGTTGGAGCAAAAAGGGATCTCCAGGAATTGTACCGCTTGCTCAAGGATACCAACACCATCTCCGCCATCTCCTCCTATCTTCTCACAGAACGTATCCAGTGGCATTCTACTCCCGAAAGGGCACCCCACTTCGGGGGACTTTAGGAGGCTGCTGTGAAATCGGCAAAGAAACACCTCAGGAAGATCATCGGCATCCAAAGAATGACGTACGAGGAGTTCGCGACTATCGCCGCTCAAGTTGAGGCCTGCTTAAACAGTCGCCCCTTGACATCGATCACCAGTCATTCCACCGACGGAATCACCACTCTCACTCCCTCTCATTTTCTCATCTTACGTACCCCACGAGCATATCCAGAAATCCCCATCACCAGCAGTCCATCTCTCCATCGACGATGGAATATGTGTCAGGCTGTGGTGAGCCACTTTTGGAGACGTTGGTCTGCAGAGTATCTGCAGCAACTACAAAAGCTCCAGAAGTGGCGCCGACCATCCGCTAACCTCAAGGTGGGAGACATCGTGATCCTTCGGGACGATCACACCTTTACACAGCAATGGCCCATGGCCAAGGTCTTGGAAACACACCCCGGCCAGGATGGATTGGTTCGCGTTGTCACCATTAAGACCGCCACCTCCACGCTGAAACGCCCGGTGACCAAGCTGGCTCTACTCCTGAGTGACTCGGAAGACACAGCGTCCGACACTCCAGCAACGACCGACAGCTCAACGTCGACTAAAAGCAAGCAACAATTTACATCTCTCTCTCTCATCTCGCCCCCCCCCCCCAGTATGTCTGGGCAAGAAGACATGAATTGACAATCTTATGACTCTGTATGTATGTTATGTGTTCACCACTCTCTATCCATCACTCCATGTCTTTGTTCTCTTCCCCATACACTCCAGCATGCCATATTTACACATGTTTACAGTTATGTCCTGCAGCACCTTTGAACAAATCCACTACCCACTTGTAGATTGATTGTGATTGACTTGGTGTTAATTGTTTCCACACTGCACTTTTCCTATGTCTCCTTTTTTGGTAATCTCTCACTCTTCTCTTCATGTGTTGCAATCTGATTGGTTCACTTGTATGCTCCACCTCCTATTCCACTCCCCCTTTGTGTGCTATAAAGGCTTGAATCCTATTCATTTCATTCTCTTCTGTATCTCCACCAACTTCCAGTTACTTCATACCACTACCAACTTCCTCCATTCCTCATCCTATTACCCTGTGGACATTGTCACAATCTACCCTAAGATATCCTGCGTGTTCTGTTGTATGTTTAAGATTAAGTTTGTTGACTCTAACTCATACAGTGGGACCGCGTTCTATCTAGCTGAGTATCTGAGCTCCTGACTCTTTGTTTCTCACACCCATCTGGATTTACGCCCCAGGTCTAGTCAGACCGCCTCAGTGCTCACCGGCAAGGCAGTTTCACCAGTTGGAAGCACACCTTGACCAAACACCCGGAAGCCTTACCACTAAAGAAAGTGACAGTGGAGGTGGTTGCAGAAGTCACGGTGGATATCTTCTCCAGGTCAGGAATTCCTGAGGAAATATTAACTGACCAAGGTTCGGTATTTGTGGGAAAAGTTCTTACCCATGTGTTCTCTCCTAGGCATACCCCACCTCAGAACATCACCATACCACCTCCAATCAGCTGGTATGCTGTAACGCTGGCATGCCTACCGGAAGAGTATGCTGAAGTAGGTTACTGATGACAGATGAGACTGGGATCCCTACCTAAAATATCTCTTCTTTGCATACCGGGACACTCCACATACAATAACTGGTTATTCACCATTTGAGCTCATTTTTTGGCAGGAATATTAGTGGACCATGTGAAGTGATGAAAGAAGCCTGGATGATTGGTGACACTCTAGCCATTGCAGTAACAGTCTGGGTCAATAGCTCAAAAGAAGAATGACTATCATGACAGACATAGTCCAGCCAAGGGAGGAGATGGCTATGATCGAAAGGTAACTATGCCTAAGCACTCAACAGGATCCATGCTGTTGGTGAGAATTCCCGAACTTAAGGGCAAGTTAGAAGAGCAATGGGAAGGCCCTTACGAGATACAATGTACTTTAACAAATATCAGATTGTAACTACAGGATAGCTTGGTAGAAAGAACCATTCAAGAGTGCTCCATTCCAATATGCTCAAGCAATGGAAACAAGCAGACAACCAAGTGATGAGAGTCATCATGGCGACCGAGGATGATGCACCTTCTCTCTCAACCTCACAAGCAGACTCACGTCTCACTCCGGAACAGGCTCAGCAATTGCAGGAGCTATGTTCTAACAATGCATCCTGGTTTTATTTCAATTCTAGAGCATGCTATCGATATCCTCGATTCTCCCCCACTACATACTGCACCATACCGGCTAGCACCTGCCTGGAGAATCCAGCTCGGAGAATAAATCCAGGCGTTATGAGAGGCAGGGATACTTGAGCCCTCCACTAGTCCTGGTCTTCTCCCATATTACCAGTTTGGAAGAAGGATGATGGAATACGTTTGTGTGTCGACTTCAGGAGAATCAACCAAGTCACCCAACCTGATCCTTATCTAATTCCCCGCATTGAAGAAAAGTGCTGGACACCCTGGCAGAAGCTAAGAATTTGACGACATTAGATCTCAGTAAGGGTTTCCACAGGTGGCTGTGCAAAAGGCAGACATCCTGAAGACAGCCTTCTGCACTCCAGGGTGGAAGTATCAATTTCTGAGAATTCCATTTGGAACTAAGGAATGCCGCAGCCTCAGTTTTACCAGCGCTTACATGGATGACCTGGGGGCCATTATCGTCGTTGGAGGACCATCTTCTTCACCTCTCTACCCTCCTCACCGGAATCGGACAGTTGGGACTCACTGCAACTCACTGCAAAACACTCCAAGTATTCCTGGGCAACAGCCACGTACACCTTCCTGTGGGGCATGTGGTCAGGAAAGGACATGTCAGCCCAATGGACTGCAAGATAGCAGCCATAAAAGAGTATGTCAGGCCCGACACCAAAAGAGCAGTTAGGTCATTCTTGGGCCTGGCTGGCTACTACTGAAAGTTTGTCCCAGAATTTACTCAGCACAGTCGGCACTGTCACAAGCTACAACCAAGACAGCACCACCTGCAGTGGTTTGGTCTAAATCAATGGAAGAGGAATTTCAATATCTAAAAGATCACCTCTGTTCCCTACCCACACACTCTTACAATTTTGTCCTTCAGATGGACGCTTCAGCAAGAGGACTGGGAGCTGTACTCAACGTTGTGAGAGATGGAGAGGAGAGGCTGACTGCCTTCTTCTCCCGGAGGTTACTACCACAAGAGTCAAGATATTCTACAACAGAGTTGGAGGCGGCTCTAGCTGTGGTGGTGGCCATAGAGCACTTTGCCTTTTATTTGGTGGCAAAACCCTTTGTGGTGCAAACCGACCACAAGGCCCTTGCATTCATGCACTCCGCCAAACATATCCACGGTAGACTGGCTGGGTAAGCTCTTCACCTGCAACACTACACCTTTACCATTTCCCACTGATTCGGCAAAGAAAATGCTAATGCCGATACTCTCTCCTGGCAAGCCTGGACAGAACCCATGTCCTTCAGTCCAGAAGATGGGGAGGATGTTGGGATCACCCCACCATTAATGAGCCCTACCATAATTATTATAATGAACTGGCATGAAAGCACTCACACCCATTAACAGTTCTATTCATACACAAGTTGCTGATTAATCACACGCATCACAAGCTATCTCACTTTCATTGATTTTTGTCCTTATAATATAATTTCTCTGACCCAGCTGGACTATTTCTGATCTGCACAATTTCTGTCTATTCAATATCTATCCTAGCTTAAAACCTCTGATGAGATAGTCAGAGAGAACTAATCCTCTCCTGACTCCTGGTAGTAGGCAGTTTGCAGCAGACTTTGGTGGCAGCTCAATTACCCTGCCCCCAACAGCAAGATATTCTACAGAACTATTACTTACACGAGTACCATATTCTACACAACTATTACTTACACGAGTACCATATTCTACACAACTATTACTTACACTAGTACCATATTCCAGGGGGGGAGGCAGGGGGGGCATGGACTTTTTGGTCATTCTCATTAAACAGCACATCAGGGCCTCCCCACTAATTTCAGGCAAATTCTTCATCATGTCATGATATTTAAGATTGAATCTTTCACTGACAAAACCATGAGGTCAGTGTTATGATGGTGCTTTGGCCATGTCAGGAGCATGCAGTGGGTTAGCTAAAATGATTGCTGATGCCAAGCCAAGAGCAGTCTTCACCCACTGCTATGGCCACGCCCTGAACTTGGCTTGCTCAGATGCAGTAAAAAGCTCTCAAATGATGAAGAATTCTTTCGATACTTCTTACGAAATAATTAAACTTGTAAAAGAAGTTACCTCGAAGGGAAGCAATATTTGAAAATTTGAAACAGCACATTACTGAGGGTTCTCCTGGAATCAGAGTCCTTTGCCCTACCAGGTGGACTGTATGTGCAAAGTTCAAAGCATGATTAGCAACTACAACACCCTTCATGAGCTCTGGAAGGAGTCATTACCAATTGTAAAGAACACCGAAATGAAATGTAGGATTCAAGGTATTGCTTCAGCTATGCACTCATTTGAATTGTTTTATGGGTTGGTCTTAGGTCAAGTTTTGCTGCAACATAGTCAGCATGACCCTTCAAAGTCAAGAAATGTCTGCAGCAGAAGGTCAAAAGATTGCTGAGATGACTATTCATACACTTCAATCAATAAGATCGGTTGCCAACTTTGAGTTGTTACAGGTTTAGCTGAAGAGCTTGATGTTGATGATCCTGTGTTGCCTAGGCGATATGAAACTGGTACAGCAGAGGGCAGTTTTCCACAAACAGCTCAAGACTTGTATCGGATTGTCTATTTTGAAGCATTGGATTTTATCATTAGTGGCATCAAGTCCCGCTTTGGTCAGCCTGGGTACAGGATATATTCCAAACTTGAAGACCTCATTGTTAAAGCAGCAAACAAAGAAGACATCGAAGAAGAGATGAAAGTTGTAATTGATTTTTATAAGTAGAAGATAGTACACTGTACATTTACTAACAGATCGAACTGGACTCAAAATAGATCACGTCATTAGCAATGTGCACAGTAACTGAAGCATGGTGAGTGCATGCATAATGGGTAAAGGGCCAATTAGGTAAAGGGTCATACGTACGCAATGTTAATACAGTATATGAGTTCAGCTAGGGCTACAGAGAGTCCAATTGTCTCTACCTCCCCCAAGAAGGCAGTCAGGTCTTCTTATAGTTGAGTCTGTCGACGGGTTTTGGGCCCCGTTTGCTTCTTCGTAAGGGGGGGTGGAGGGGGGGTTTTGGGGTCTGCAATCGTCTGGGGAGTGCAGAGCGTTTCGTGGCAGGGGTGGTGGGGTGGGGGCTAGGTGTGTCCAGTGTGCGGGTGACTTGGGCGTAGGATCGTGGTTGTGAGTCGGCTGTAGTGGTGGTGTGCGGCGGAGAGCTGCTATCCTGCGCGGCGGTCGGGTTCCCGGGCAGCGATGGTATGGGTATTGGGGGTATCACTGGAGTGGAGGCGGTCGGTGTTGGCCTGGCGGGCGGAGGGGTGGGGGGAAGTGGCCCGGTGGGTGCAGGGGCGTTCGGTGGTGTCGCTTGGAGGGGCTGGGTCGAGGTTGGTAGTGGAGTTGATGGGCCGGTCGTGTCCGTGTCGAGTGTTGGGATTGGGCCAGGGATGGTTGTGCTGGCTGGGGGGTCAACAGTGCGACGAGTATGATCCGGTTCCATGAGGTTCGGATCATACCGACGAAGGAATCGGCGGTTTCTTGTGGTGAGTCGCCCAGAGCCATCTGTGCGGACCGCATACTGGTGATACTGAAGCACTTCGACAACGGTGCCAGTCTTGTCCCACTTGGTAGGGTGGCGTCCCGATTGGTTTTGGACTAGCACCGTGTCTCCGCACTTCAGTGGTGAGAGGCCTTGAGCGTGCTCGTCCCATCGGGCGCGGCCCGAGATGGTGCGTTTGGAGAGGGCTCTTTCCCTGAGTTCGAGCTTGTCGCTCCAATCTGGGTGGGGTCGGTATTTTTGTGGCAGTCCGGGGATGAGGTCTCGGGTGGCTCTCCCGAATAAACACAATGCGAGGGAAATCTTGGTGGTGGGGTCGGGTCCGTTCCTATACTGAAGCAGTGCCTTGTGGAAGTCGTCCGATAGGGCGCCCGCTGGTCCGGTGTTGCCCGCGATTAGGCGCTTCATAGTCTTGACGGCAACCTCCGCACGGCAGTTGGCGTGGGGGTTGTATGCGGAGGCTAAGCGGTGGACGCCCCATGTTCGGAGGAATGTTCGGGTGTCGTGGGACGCAAATTCTGGTCCGCCGTCTGAGGTGAGCGTGTCTGGGATGCCAAAAGTCGAAAATGTGTCACGGAGCGCCCTCATGAGTCCAGATGCCCCATCTCTGGAGCGGGAGACAATGGGCCAATTAGAGAACCGGTCGACCAGCAACAAGTACGCGACTCCCTCGTGGTGGAAGAAGTCCGCACAGATGTGCTGGAAGGGGTACTCTGGCTCCACTGGAGTGGTCGATGGCATGGCGGGTTGAGATGGGGCGTTGCCGTTGCAGGTGGCGCACCGATTGCGTGTGTCGGCGATGTCCTTTGTGATGCCTAGCCAGAACAGTGAGGACTCAGCGTGGGCTGTCATGCCGCTAATGCCCTGGTGGGCGGCATGCAGGGCGCTGAGGCAGGCTGGGCGTAAGCTCGTTGGTACGATGATCCTCTCCCCCCGGCACACTACACCGTCGATGGTGGACAGGTCGTGCACGTATGGCCACCATTCTCGGATGGAGGTGGGCATGAGTTGTTTTGATGTTGGGGGGCCTCTCTCGATGAGTGATGTGAGCTCCTGTAGGGTGGTGTCTGACGCTGTGGCAATCTGCAGGGATTCCCAGTTCAGTGGTATGCCCGTGATGGCTGCGCACATGGCGTGAGCCAGGCCGTTGTCTTCGTGTCCGTCGATGTGGTCGTCGATGGAGAGACCAGCCAGGAGTGTTGTGGGGATCCGTGGGCTGTAATGTGGGCAGGGTGTGTCGGGGGCGGTGCTGTCATCCGGGAGGTTTAGGCGTTCGGGTTCTCTGATGCCGGATGGGTGACGGGAAAGGGCGTCGCTGGTGTGGTTCCTGACCCCTGGGATGTGCACCATCCTAAAGTGGTAACGCAGGGTTTTCTCCTTGAGGTTTCTTAGTCGTGTATTGGGGATGTCCTCAAGAGATCTGTCCCCAAATAGTTTCAGAAGAGGTTTGTGGTCGACCGCGACAATGAGGTCGCTGCAGCCGAGGACAAAGTGGCGAGCCTTGTCCAAGGCGTCTGCCACGGCCAGAGCCTCGCCTTCGACAGGGGCGTAGCGGGACTCAGCGGGGTGGGTGAATCGCGAGCCCACGAGTGTGACCTTCCATCCCTCTTTGCAGCAAAATATCTCGCGGGATGGGCACTGGCAGTGCTTTTGGAAGAGCCAGTACCCAATCCCGTCCTTGCTCCAATCTGTGGCCAGGCAGGTGGGTCGGTCTTTCTCAAAAATGGTGACGCCTTCCTTGATGCGACTGATGATCTCAGACTTGGATGCGTCAAACGCGTGCTGTAGGTCGTCATTCCAGGAGAATTGGGTGGATGGCTTGAGAAGTGCACGGAAGGGGGACATCACGGACGCCATAGAGAAAGCGTATGCGACCTGGTTGACAAGGCCGAACCAGGCGCGGACGTCCGTGATGCCCTGGGGGATTGGGAATTCATCTATTGCTCGGAGGTACTTGCGACAAGGTTTGACCTCAGACATGGTGATCTCAAAGCCGGCGAACTCCACCTCGTCCTGCGCGAAACGGAATTTGCTCGGGTTGAGGGTTATTCCATTGCGTCCACACACGTCTAGCCACTCTGTGGCTTGGTGGAATGCTTCCTCAATGGTGGGTGCCCAGAGGAGGGTGTCATCAATGCACTTGGTTTTTCGGGTGATTTGCGAGACGAGGGCATCGTACCTGGCGGTGTACGCGTCGCCGGAAGCGATGTATCCTTGGGGGGCAGATTTGTATCTATACCGACCCCATGGGGTGATGAAGGTGGTGAAATGCCTGTCTTCGTCAGCAAGGGCCACAGAGTGGTAGCCGTTCCAGGCGTCGAAGATCGTTTTTTTTGTATTGCTTGGGACGGCTCTGGCCTGGTGGAATGGGGATTGGCAGTGGTGTGTTTCTCTGGTGGCGTGGCGATTTAGCTGCTGGAAGTCGATGGTCCTCCTGAGCGACCCGTTCTTCTTGGTGCAAATAACCATGCGGTGGCACCAAGTGTCCGGGGTGCCCAGGGGGACTTGCTCGATGACTCCCAGCTTGACATCACGATCTAGACCGGCCTTCACCTCGTCCTGCCAGTGGATGGGGATGGGAATGGGTGTGTGGCAGGGTTTGGGGATGGCGATAGGGTCAATGCTTAGGCTCAGGGGGGGGCCTGACATCATCGGGAGGGGTTGATGCTCACAGATGTTGAAGGAGCTCGCTGCATAAAGGGTGCGGAGGTGTTGTTCTAGCCTGCCTCGGTTGGCCTCGGTGGGCGGGAACGGGATGCTGGTAGGTCTGGAGGGTGGTGGTGCTCTGGTCGGGCATGAGCATGTCTTGGGTATTCCCCCCCCGGGGGTGTGACTCATCCTGATTGGTGTGGGGTGAGGTCCGGTGGATCTTGGTTGGGGGGTCAGCGTCGGTGTCCCGGACTGGCTATTTCCCGTGGCTGGTGTGGGAGTGCTGGTTGGGTTTCCGAGGCGGGGTGGTCCGGTTGGGTGGTCTGGGAGGTGCTGCAAGGCGTTCTCATGGTGGGCTGCTCTCGTCGCCTTGTCGTTACCCGGGGTGGGCATGGGCGTGCTCAGAGGGAAGTCCCGCGGGATCAGTCCCAGGTCCGTGCAGGTGGCAAGGCTGAGGTATAGCTTACTCGCGATGGGCGAGAAATACACCATCTGTCTCGTTTCAACGCCAGTGGGTTGGGTCTTGATACGAAGTAGCGCTGCCCCCAAGATGGGTAGGTTGGTTCCTGAAGCGGAGCGCATCTGTAGGTTGACAGGGATGAGGTCCGCAGGTGACAGGCGGAGGTCGGTGAGGAGGCTTGGGCCGGCGAGGCAGCTCTGGCATCCGGTGTCGGCCATTCCCGTGACTGCGAGGTGCTTGGTCTCGACTCGGAGTGTGTGTCCGTGTAGGCGAAAGTCCTCTGTGCGGGCCGAGATCCATAGGTTGATGTTGGGTTGCGGGGGTGAGCGCTTCTGGCTCCACACTCCTGATTGGGCGTCCCAGGTCTGATGGTGTAGGGCACCTTCGGTCATGGTGTCCAGTTCCTCTGATACCGCGCTCTCGTGTTCCGTCGTCTGCCAGCACATGGTGGCGTTGTGGTGGCTCTGCCGCAGGAGGAGCAGGTTGTGCCAAAGGCGGGGCAGTAGATACGGCGCTGGGCCGTACGTTCCTGCTCACCGTGTCCGGGGAGTCCGCAGTACTGACATATGCCGCGGTTGTTGTGTGTGGATCTGGTCCCTGGTTGAGGCGGACCTGTGCCCTTGGTGGAGGAGTTCCTCGGTGTGGGGTGGTTGTTGCCTCTGGGTAGTGCTTGTTTGGGGCTAGTTCCCGCTCGTGGGGTGTAGCGTCTCTGCTGGCGACGATACGTGCTGGAGATGGCCTCTCCTCCCTCATCTTCCTTGAGGCTGTTCGTGGAGGTGGGTGTGCACATGGTTACCGCTGATCTCTTGCCGGCTGCTCTGATCTCGACGAATCGTATCGTCTCCTCGACTCCCATTTCCTGGTCCGGGTGCTTGAGGAGGTCCTCCTGGATTTCGGTGTCTGCTAGGCCGATGCAGAGCTGATCCGCGACTCTTTCTTCCCCCTGGTTGGAGACCTGATCACAGCCTGTGCACTTCTTGGTGAAGCGGCAGACTTCTGCTTGCCCGCGTAGGCGGGCAGCGAAGGCGCGGATGGATTCTCCCCTGTCTTGTACCATCCTGCTCAGAGCCACCCTGGCTACCTTTGGGTTTTCCTCCCTGACAGCAAGAGCCCTGATGGCCTTGAGTAGGTTTTCCTCGGATAAATTCTCGATTGGTAAAGGGTCGACGCAGTTGCGGGTGACATCGCGCCTGAGCTTTTGGTCACAGCATTCAAGGAGCTGGATGGTGGTGTCCCTGGCAGTTAGCTCGACTGCTTGGGAGTAAGAGCGCCAGCGGGAGAGGAAATATGACCATCCCTCAGTGGTGCCCCCGGAGGATACCTCAGGTCGCTTGACAGGGGTTGGTTTGGCCTTCATGGGGCGGCTATGAATGATAGCGTGGGTCGAGAGTACCACTGCTGCGACAGCAGGGTTTAAATCGGCTGGAGTGCTGAAGGTACAGTCCGGGAAGGGGCATTCCACAGCCATATGGTCGGGTGGGCCTTAATTGGGGCGGCACCAAAAAAATTTCCCCCGATAGCAGAGTCTCACTCAATAGATGGCTATAGATAGCTAGAGGCTAATAGGGGCCAATGCTTGAGTTACTGTGCGCATAGAAGATAGTACACTGTACATTTACTAACAGATCGAACTGGACTCAAAATAGATCACGTCGTTAGCAATGTGCACGCATGGTGAGTGCATGCATAATGGGTAAAGGGTCAATTAGGTAAAGGTCCAATTAGGTAAAGGGTCATACGTACGCAATGTTAATACAGTATATGAGTTCAGCTAGGGCTACAGAGAGTCCAATTGTCTCTAATAAGGACGATTTCAATGAAGATCAGTTAAAAATGCAGTTAGATATATTATCAAGTAACATTCCAGAATCCAGTTCACATAATCTTTCTTTGGTTTTCCAGTATCTTCGAAGCCCGAGTTCTTCACAGAAAGCGTTAATGTCTGATGTTTGTGCACTTGCTGCATTAATTCTTGTAATGCCAGCCACTAATGCTACGAGCGAAAGATCATTCAGTTCTTTACGATGTCTAAAGTCTTACTTGAGGTCAACAACGACCCAGACCTGGCTCAATAGTGTTATGACATTATCAGTACACAAAGAGTACACTGGACTTAATAGACATTGGCAAGGAATTTGTTTGACAATTACACTACAGGGAAAGGTACATTTTTACAATCAGATGTGTGAACTCACATTCTTACACTATTCTATTATATTCTATTAACTGTTTGTTCAATAAGGGTGGGTATGTTGTAGGTGTGACTTTATCTAGTCGTTGTGGCTTAGAATGCCCCCCCCCCCCCACTTAAAATTTTCTTCCTATCCCCCTGTATTCTACAGAACTTTTACTTACATGAATATATACCATATTCTTAAAAAAACTTGCAGAAAAGCTGGTAAGGTACGTCCTTCACGTGTTTTTTTCTGCGAGCAAGAGAAAGCAATATTTCAAAAGGGTGGTAGAAGTCGAAGAAGAGCGGAGTGAACCAGGACAGAACCCCGTTGGGCAGGAAGACACTGCGTATTCAATATGTGAGTTAGAGACTCGATTCTCACCATTATCCAAAATGTCAATTTTTATGATAGTGTGGATGTTTATTTTTTAGTGATTTGCCATCACCTGAGCTTTTTGACCAAGGACTTGGCAAAGTTTTGTCTGCATGCCTGCTTCAGAAAGGCCCAGTACTTGTTCTATATACTGCCATGAAAGAGTGTGATCAACTTTTGTTCCCCAATGTATATAGACACCTTATTGAAGATTGCTTGCACCATACCCGTCACTTCCTGTGAATGTGAACGAATTAATGCTAGTAGTACTGTACGCAGATTACGTGATTTTATGAGATGTAGTTACTGTAAGTAGTATGACCGAAGATTGATTGACAGCTCTGGCATTGATGCATATACAATACCAGCATCACATTGATCTAGATCAGGTTGTGGATCTTTTTTCCAGGCTGCACCCAAGGCGGTTGCACTTGAGCAGTGTATTTCTGGATTGATCACAGATTACCCACACAGCTATTCCATAATATATATAATTATACTCTATATTGAGCCATTTTACCTGAGGCTTCTGTACCTGAGCTGCTGCCTTTCATCCTGAACTTCATGATGATGATTGTCTTTCCAATGTTTTGCAATTCACAGTTTTTAATGCACATCATTATGAACAGACTACATTATAATTGTTTACATGCATTTATATTGAACAAGATCAATTTATTTGTATATTAATATATAGAAGGGAAGAAAGAAAATATATTATATAGTTGTGACTGGCCATCATTTGTTTTGTTTGTTTTATTATTATTATTATTATTATTATTATTATTATTATTATTATTATTATTATTATTATTATTATTATTATTATTATTATTATTATTATTATTATTATTATTATTATTATTATTATTATTATTATTATTATTATTATTATTATTATTATTATTATTATTATTATTATTATTATTATTATTATTATTATTATTATTATTATTATTATTATTATTATTATTATTATTATTATTATTATTATTATTATTATTATTATTATTATTATTATTATTATTATTATTATTATTATTATTTATAGTATTTCAATTATAATTAACTTATTTCTAATTTTATGTTTGTGGCAGACTCCATCAATACTGAAGTACTTTGTTGTATATATCTGTATATTTTTTGTTAATTTAAGTAAGTTTATCTTATTAATAAATTAACAAAATAATATATATTTTTTGATAATAATACATAATAATATCTTATATAATATAAAAAGTAGAACCTCAGAGTTATGGACCCCTTGGGAAACTGGGTGTTCCACCAAAACATATGTTCTTCAATAGAGTTGGGGTCAGAAAACATAATGTAGCATACAAAATCCTGATACGACGCAGCGCTATACTGTAGGTAAAGATTACAAAACACCAGTGATGGAACCCCCCTTTTTGGAAGTCTGGGTACGGGCCTGCCAGTGACGGTGACGGTGAGCTGAGTTACATGAGTACCATATTCTACAGAACTTTTACTTGCATGAGTACCATATTCTACAGAACTATTACTTACATGAGTACCATATTCTACAGAACTGTTACTTACACGAGTACCATATTCTACGGAACTTTTACTTACACGAGTCTACAGAACTGTTACTTACATGAGTACCATACTCTACAGAACTATTACTTACATGAGTACCATATTCTATAGAACTGTTACTTACACGAGTACAATATTCTACAGAACTATTACTTATACGAGTACCATTTTCTACAGAACTATTACTTATACGAGTACCATATTCTACAGAACTATTACTTGCATGAGTATCATATTCTAGAGAACTATTCAGTACCATATTCTACAGAACTATTACTTGCATGAGTACCATATTCTACAGAACTATTACTTAAATCAGCAGCTGCACCATATTCTACAGAACTATTACTTACATGAGTATCATATATTCTACAGAACTTTTACTTGCATGAATACCATATTCTACAGAACTATTACTTGCATGAGCACCATGTACAGAACTTTTACTTACACAAGTACCATATTCTACAGAACTATTACTTACATGAGTATATACCATACTCTACAGAACTATTACTTACATGAGTACCATATTCTACAGAGCTATTACTTACATGAGTACCATATTCTACAGAACTTTTACTTACACAAGTACCATATTCTAGAGAACTATTACTTACACGAGTACCATATTCTACAGAACAGGCTTTCTCGCCATGGTGCTTTAAATGACATCATACATCGGGCATTAACTGCTGCAAATGTCCCTTCCCAGCTGGAGCCCTCAGGTCTGCTTCGGTCCGATGGAAAGAGACCTGATGGCATGTCCATCATTCCATGGTCAAGCGGTAGACTCTTGGTATGGGATGCAACCTGCAGTGACACCTTTGCCCCAACCTTTTGGCTGCAGTCACTGAGGCTGGTGCAGTGGCAGCCCAGGCGGAGGTTTTGAAGGGTGAGAAGTACGCCCACCTGGACTCAGCATACAAGTTTGTACCTATGGCGGTAGAGACTTGTGGATCCTTTGGGCCTCAAGCAAAGGCATTCTTCAGGGAGTTGGGACGCCGCCTGAGGTCAGTGACTTACGAAGAGAACTCCCATCAACAACTTCTTCAACGGATTTCTGTGGCGGTGCAGCGTGGGAATGCAGCCTCAGTAATGGGATCTTTGCCATCAGGGTTGGGGACGAGCCATTTCCCTAGTCATCACTTGAACATTTGAACTTGAGGGGAGGGGATTCTATAAACTATATGAATAAGTGCATTATATAATGACTTTAGTACCATATTCTACAGAGCTACTACTTACACGAGTACCATATTCTACAGAACTTTTACTTACATGAGCACCATATTCTACAGAACTATTAATTGCATGAGTACCATATTATATTACTTACATGAGTACCATACTCTACAGAACTATTACTTAATATTCTACAGAACTATTACTTACACGAGCACCATATTCTACAGAACTATTACTTATACGAGTACCATATTGTACAGAACTGTTACTTACATGAGTATACCATATTCTACAGAACTTTTACTTACATGAGTACCATATTCTATAGAACTTTTACTTGCATGAGTACCATATTCTACAGAACTATTACTTACATGAGCACCATATTCTACAGAACTATTACTTCCATTAGTACCATATTCTATTACTTACACGAGTACCATTTTCTACAGAACTATTACTTACACGAGTACCATATTCTACAGAACTATTACTTACATAAGCACCATATTCTATGGAACTATTACTTGCATGAGTACCATATTCTATTACTTACATGAGTACCATATACTCTACAGAACTATTACTTACATGAGTACCATACTCTACAGAACTATTACTTACATGAGTACCATATTCTACAGAACTATTACTTACATGCATACCATATTCTACAGAACTATTACTTACACGAGTACCATATTCTACAGAACTATTACTTACACGAGTACCATATTCTACAGAACTATTACTTACACGAGTATCATATTCTACACACACATTTACATCAGCTCTGTTGAGGAGATCAAGCAAGAGCTACACACATTTAAATCAGCTCTGTTGAGTGTGACATGAATCAAGTGCTGCATACTTCATCATGAGCTTCTTGTGGGTGTGTGAGTGTGTGTGTGATATGAATCAAGTGCTGCATACTACATCATGAGCTTCTTGTGTGTGTGTGTGTGTGTGTGTGTGTGTGTGTGTGTGTGACATGAAACAAGAATGCATAATCCATCATGAGCTTCTTGTGTGAGTGTGTGTGTGTGTGTGATGGTGTGCTTGTGTGTGTGTGTGTTTGAAAGATTGTGTGTGTGAGAGAATATGTGTGTGTGACATGAATCAAGGGCTGCATACTTCATCATGAGCTTTTTGTGTGTGTGGTGTGTGTGTGTGTGTATTTTGGTGTGGTCTGAGATATGGTCTGGACAATGATTAGAGTTTTAGCTTAGAAAATGAGTAATATAGGTCTTGGATAATTGCTAGGGTTATAGCTGGGACAATGACTAGGTTTAGGGCCAATACTGTGACTAGGGCTAGGACTTGGACAATGACTAGGGCTAGGCATCATGTGGATGTGGATGTGTGTGTGCACACATGTGTGTGTGTGTTAGTAGAAGGTGTGTGGTCTCCACTGTTGTCCCAACACAACTATGTATATCATTACATATCGCATTCCAGGGTAACCCTGTGTGCTTGAGGAGATATCTACACCAGCTCCCTGTGAACCCATAAATCATTAACTCATCTCTGAACTAGCAAGACTTATGCAACATTGAGCACTGGAACAGGAGACATTAATCAATGGCCATCATGAAGCTTCTTGTGTGTTTTTGTATGTGTGAGTGTGTGTGTGCACATGTGTGTTTGTGTGTGTGTGTGTGTTGTGTGTGTGTGTTTGTGTGTGTTGGGTCTGAGATACATAGGATCTGGACAATGATTAGAGTTTTAGCTTAGACTCTTACTAAGATTAGGTCTTGGCTAGGGTTAGGGTGTAGATCAATAGCTAAGGCAGGGCTGAGCTTGGGTGTGTGTGTGTGCGTGCATGCATGCATGTGTAAGAGCATGTGTGAGCTCCACTGTTGTCCCAACACACTGTATATTGTTACATAATACATTCCAGTGTAACCTCTATAGGAGTAATAAGAATACTTTGTGAGACTAACTCACTGCATGCTCTATAGGAGTAATAGGAATGCTTGCAAAGACTTACGGAGTAATATGAATACTTTGTGAGACTAACTCACTGCATGCTCTATAGGAGTAATAGGAATGCTTGGAGAGACTAACTCACTGTATCTCTATAGGAGTAATAGGAATGCTTTGTGAGACTAACTCTCTGCATGCTCTATAGGAGTAATAACAATGCTTGGAGAGACTTACTCACTGCATGCTCTATAGGAATAATAGGAATGCTTGGAGAGACTAACTCACTGTATGCTCTATAGAAGTAATAGGAATGCCTGGAGAGACTAACTCACTGCATGCTCTATAGGAGTAATAGGAATGCTTGGAGAGACTAACTCACTGTATGCTCTATAGAAGTAATAGGAATGCTTGGAGAGACTAACTCTCTGCATGCTCTATAGGAATAATAGGAATGCTTGGTTAGACTAACTCACTGCATGCTCTATAGGAGTAATAGGAATGCTTGGTGAGACTAACTCACTGTATGCTCTATAGAAGTAATAGGGAGACTAACTCACTGCATGCTCTATAGGAGTAATAGGAATGCTTGGAGAGACTTACTCACTGCATTCTCTATAGGAGTAATAGGAATGCTTGGAGAGACTAACTCACTGCATGCTCTATAGGAATAATAGGAATGCTTGGAGAGACTAACTGACTGAATGTTCATAGGAGTAATAGGAATGCTTGGAGAGACTAACTCACTGCATGCTCTATAGGAGCAATAAGAACACTTGGAGAGACTAACTCACTTAGGAGTAATAACAATGCTTGGAGAGACTAACTCACTGCATGCTCTATAGGAGTAATAGGAATGCTTGGAGAGACTAACTCACTGTATGCTCTATAGGAGTAATAGGAATGCTTGGTGAGACTAACTCACTGCATGCTCTATAGGAGTAATAGGAATGCTTGGAGAGACTAACTGACTGAATGTTCATAGGAGTAATAGGAATGCTTGGAGAGACTAACTCACTGCATGCTCTATAGGAGCAATAAGAACACTTGGAGAGACTAACTCACTGCATGCTCTATAGGAGTAATAACAATGCTTGGAGAGACTTACTCACTGCATGCTCTATAGGAGTAATAGGAATGCTTGGAGAGACTAACTCACTGCATGCTCTATAGGAGTAATAGGAATGCTTGGAGAGACTAACTCACTGCATCTCTATAGGAGTAATAGGAATGCTTTGTGAGACTAACTCTCTGCATGCTCTATAGGAATAATAGGAATTAACTAACTGAATGTTCATAGGAGTAATAGGAATGCTTGGAGAGACTAACTCACTGCATGCTCTATAGGAGCAATAAGAACACTTGGAGAGACTAACTCACTGCATGCTCTATAGGAGTAATAGGAATGCTTGGAGAGACTAACTCACTGCATGCTCTATAGGAGTTATAGGAATGCTTGGAGAGACTAACTCACTGCATGCTCTATAGGAGTAATAGGAATGCTTGGAGAGACTAACTGACTGAATGTTCATAGGAGTAATAGGAATGCTTGGAGAGACTAACTCACTGCATGCTCTATAGGAGTAATAACAATGCTTGGAGAGACTTACTCACTGCATGCTCTATAGGAGTAATAGGAATGCTTGGAGAGACTAACTCACTGTATGCTCTATAGAAGTAATAGGGAGACTAACTCACTGCATGCTCTATAGGAGTAATAGGAATGCTTGGAGAGACTTACTCACTGCATTCTCTATAGGAGTAATAGGAATGCTTGGAGAGACTAACTCACTGCATGCTCTATAGGAATAATAGGAATGCTTGGAGAGACTAACTGACTGAATGTTCATAGGAGTAATAGGAATGCTTGGAGAGACTAACTCACTGCATGCTCTATAGGAGCAATAAGAACACTTGGAGAGACTAACTCACTTAGGAGTAATAACAATGCTTGGAGAGACTAACTCACTGCATGCTCTATAGGAGTAATAGGAATGCTTGGAGAGACTAACTTACTGCATGCTCTATAGGAGTAATAGGAATGCTTGGTGAGACTAACTCACTGCATGCTCTATAGGAGTAATAGGAATGCTTGAGAGACTAACTCACTGCATGCTCTATAGGAGTAATAGGAATGCTTGGTGAGACTTACTCACTGCATGCTCTATAGGAGTAATAGGAATGCTTGGTGAGACTTAACTCATTGCATGCTCTATAGGAGTAATAGGAATGCTTGGTGAGACTAACTCACTGCATCTCTACAGGAGTAATAGGAATGCTTGGTGAGACTAACTCGCTGCATGTTCTATAGGAGTACAGGAATGCTTGGTGACTAACTCACTGCATGCTCTATAGGAGTTATAGTAATGCTTGGAGAGACTAACTCACTGCATGCTCTATAGGAGTAATAGGAATGCTTGGAGAGACTAACTCACTGCATGCTCTATAGGAGTAATAGGAAAGCTTTGTGAGACTAACTCTCTGCGTGCTCTATAGGAATAATAGGAATGCTTTGTGAGACTAACTCACTGCATGCTCTATAGTAATAATAGGAATTAACTAACTGAATGTTCATAGGAGTAATAGGAATGCTTGGAGAGACTAACTCACTGCATGCTCTATAGGAGTTATAGGAATGCTTGGAGAGACTAACTCACTGCATGTTCTATAGGAGCAATAAGAATACTTGGAGAGACTAACTCACTACATGCTCTATAGGAGTAATAATAATGCTTGGAGAGACTTACTCACTGCATTCTCTATAGGAGTAATAGGAATGCTTGGAGAGACTAACTCACTGCATGCTCTATAGGAGTAATAGGAATGCTTGGAGAGACTAATTCACTGCATGCTCTATAGGAATAATAGGAATGCTTGGTGAGCAATGGGAACACAGTGGACCATCGCACATCCGAAACCTGTGGCATCCAACCCTCTCTTGATAGCAGATCTCCAAGCCTTGCATGACAACTGACAGCTGCAATGTGTTTGAATTGCTAATTAGCTGATTTGCAGCAAGGTCAGGTTCAGAACAGTGAAAAGAAGTCACTAGCTAACTACTACAGGACTGTAAATAACTTGTATATATTTGACTTCTAAAATTGGTAATAACTACTCCCAAAATGTGTTCATGCTAATATGAGTTTGAAATGAAAATTGTGTCAATACAATATTGCTGTTGGATTCATCAACAAGTTCACTGGAAGCAGATGAAATTCCGTTACCTTATTACACAGAGAAAATGACAAGCTTTCATACCTGCATGCAGCCAGTGTAAGTGTGTAGACTTGTATTTTAACTGTCAGAACATCACGTATGCATTATGCCAGTGTAAGTGTTGCCTCTATAGTATATACACTATATAAATACATGTTCAATTTTTAGAGAAATATCTTATGTCAGAAGATTTGTTGTAGCTAGTGTCTCCTCTGCAGATGTTTATGAGTATTTTAGTCTCTTCAGAGAGTCTCCCTTGAGCACAACAGCTTATCAGCCTCTCTACCCTCACAGGCAGTTGCCACGCCCACAGGGAAGTGGAGGATACCTGGAGAGAGAAGGAAGGGAAGAATGACGGTCATGGGCAAGGTTAGCAGCAAACAGCAATGACACTTGCATAGCTTGAGCTGCGCCCAGTGAGGGCAGGCTAATAGCATGCATAATTCATAAGCAGCAGGGAGAGCACACACACACACACTCTCTCTCTCTCGCACGCGCTGTTGGGGCATTTATTCATTAGTTCTCCTTCACACTTTACTAAAGTGGTTTGTTTTGATGGAATATGGGAAAGAGGGAGGGAGCATGCCTAGTTTAAATTTGTGGGGCCAGGGGCTCTGAATCCCAGCAGGTGCCTGGGCAGTCAGAGTAATGATGACAGCTATCTCGGGTCTGGCAAGGTTGGCCAGCCTCGCACCCATGATAACCATGATAATGTTAGCTGGGCCACTTTGGAGGTGTGGAGATGCTCACACAAGCCCTCACAGCATCAGACAGTGGTAGCCTAGCAGCACACACAAGCCACTCTTCAGTTGCAAGGTGCTGAGATACATGCTCCAGAAAAACTAGTGTCCATATGTGTTATGCACTGGCACTCCAGAAAAACTAGTGTCCATGTCAGGCCTGAAGGAAGGAAAAAATGAAATAGTCCGACCAGGAAGTTGGTGTAACATGGGTGTGGTCAATGAAATGGGTGTAACCTGGGTGTGGCCAGGAGGAGGCATGTTTGGTTAATTATTAGTTTTTGTGTTTACTTTTGAATAGCTAAATTCCCAGTCCACCTTTCTGTATAAATATGTACATCGTTATCAGGTTCTCTGACAACATTGGAAATAGGTTCCCTGTGACACACACTCACCCAGATCTCGAACCTACATGTCATCCTCCCTGGACTCACCAAACATGAAATCAGGAAGGTTCTGGATGATATTGGAAGGATTGCTCTCACATGCTCAAACATGATTTTCCGGGCAAGGAACGAGCTGGAATGGTGTCCGGCAAGACCTTTACAGTCATAACATAGCTACCATACATATATGTTCTTTTTCTTTTTTGACCTTGCCAAGCCCATTTTTGTTGTGTAAATTCAGAATATACATATATTTGTAACCTTTCTGTCCCACGGCCTCTTTCTTTGCACTGTTCCATTGTTTTTGTCTTTTTGCCACTTACTACGGTATAATATATTTAAATATATATATTTAATCAACAATATAATTATTTACCCACCTAATGCATACGCATTCATACTGTAAACACTATAGCTTAGTAGGTGGTTTCTTTATGTACGGTCTGCTGAAAATTTAGCGATGTTACAGATGCTGTTTAAGTACAGACAGATTGGTACCTGTCAAGTTGACATTGCATATTAGGCAATGAATGGGACCATGGTACTCTATGCATTTGTCAGTTTGTCTTTTTGTTATACTACTCTAGGTTCCAGTTCAGTCCTAGGTGGAGTCATTCTTCACATTCCTTTACCACCTTTCCCCCACTTTTCCCCTCTGATCACTTTCACCCTAGATAGTATAATACCCTATTTTTTTCTCTACCAACATCAGGATATTCTGTGTTACAACTTCGACAGTTTATTTTAAATTTATCAGTACCACTATATCTATCTGCAAAAATTAGAAACAGATTATGTATCTGTGTCTTTAAAGGTTGCTGCATGCCACACCAACTTGAAAGTACCCCTGCAACAGAGTACTGGTATCCAGCTAATATATTTATAATATATATAAAGCTAAAAATTCACAAGTTACTGGAAAAGGTAACAACTTAGTGATATCACTAAAACAAACACACCTTATATCACCATAGATGGGGTGTCAAGGATACCAGGCTCATAACTTGGCATTAAAAGCAATAATTATGCCTACTGCAACATATTCTACTAATTTCTACAAACAAAAGGTATAATGCACCTAAATATCGCTCGCCTTATGTAACTCATAACATATAACTATGCATATTGCATGTCATCTAGATCCATTTCTGATCCCTCATAATTATATAGATCTACACCATCACCTAACTATATAGATGATGTTCATGATGTTAAATGGTAAAGTGTGAACCAACTGTTTGTGGACTTAGTAATAACCATTTTACTAAGTCATTTCCAGCTTTCCTATTTAAATCTACATCATTGTGAAGCCTGCTGTAATAATTATGAAGCATTATATTGAACGGGCTATCACACAAACAGCTACAGGAAATGCTCTAATAAGATTAAAAAAGAAATAACTCCACAATCTCTCAAGTAAACTGTCATAGTATATGAGGAAACATTGTGCTTAGCCCATTACTTTCAGTCGGGCAACCGCAAAGTATGTCCGGAAAAAAATCAATTAGAGGAGGTTGCATAGTCAAAGGACAGCTACACAGTTTTGTGTTGGTGATTGCAAACCATTAGTTCATGAGAAGAAACATTTTAGCACCATTTCAATAAGTAGAAAGTACTGGTCTGTCAGTCTATTCACATACCAAAGGAATTACCTGTACTTATGTCTGAAGTTGTTGCCTGATTGCCTTAATCTTACATCTCTGCTTCAACAGGAGGTGGTACTCCCTTCCCACCAGCATGCTCTGTGCTTGCCCAACCAAAAGCAATCACAAATTTTGCTCATATACTATGAACATTTGCTACAATTGGTGGAGTATGAATCTTATTACAGCATTTTCTGTAGCTACCAGACACTTATGTGATAGCTCCTTGAATACAATGCTTCATCGTTATAAGAGCAGGCTTCACAATGATGTTGAATAAGAAGGAAAGGAGGAAATGATTGGTAAAATGGTTATTACTTAGTCTGGCACAATTGGAAAGTAATCGAGTATAGTTACATAGAGTTCACAAAGAGTTGGTATATACAACCTTTATCATCATAAACACCAGCTATACAAAAGGAAGAGTGATCGGAAATGGATATAGATGACAATACAATATGCGTAGTAATTTTTAATATGTTTGCCATGAGGTACATAAGGCGTGCGATATTTAGGTGCATTACATCTTTTGGTTACGAAAATTAGTAGAATATTTTTAGGTAGGTATACAATTATTGCAAGTTCTGAACCTGGTATCCTTGATACCATCTATGGTAATATAAGGTGTGTTTATTTTAGTGGTATCACTGAAGTTGTTGCCTTTTCCACTAACATGTGAAGCTTAACGGGTATATTTTAGCTTTATATATTAGCTGAGATACCAGCACTCCATTGCAGGAGCGCTTTAATGCATGTGTGGCATGCAGCAACCTTTAAAGACACATATACATAACCTGTTTCTAATTTTTACAGAGAGAGAAAAATAAATTGATAGTAAAAATAAATAGTCGAAACTGTCTACCAGAACATCCTGAAATTGGTGGACAAAATAAAATAAAATAGGGTATTATCCCATCCAGGATCAAGGTGATCCGAGGGGAAGAAGTGGGGAAAAGGAGGGAAAGGAAAGTGAAGAATGGTTCTGTCAAGGACTATCTAGGACCTAGAGTACCATACAAACTGACAAAAACATAGAATCTCCCTTTTATATAGAGACATCTCACTTCATTGTGAGAGTATTTATAAACTGGCTGGCATCTACAATTCTCTAAAGACACACATAACATAGAGAAGTCCTCGAGTAGCAAGTAAAGAGGAAAAAAGGAAGAAGAAGGGGGAAAAACGAGAAGAAAAAAAGAGCAAGATTCTGCCTCACTGTCAAAGTTAACATACAAATGGACAAACCCACTTCCCATGAGCTTATAGTGGATATTCCTCATGTAGAATATAACTACACCACAGGGAGAGAGCTAGGAGTGTGAGAAATGACTTTCTTCTCAGTCATTATCAAACACTTTGCGAAAACTAAACAGAACATTATACCTTGCACTGGTGGAAGACTCGAAACCAGCTCGTATATCAATATTCACATTCAACTTGCCAACTTTGATTTGGAGCAAGTATGCTAGCAAAAGCACAAGTTTAAATTCCTTGCTATCTAGGAAATCCTCTGCCTTAGGTTTGAATGGTGCAGATTGCATGAATGAGTAAGCTGGTTCATTGTGCCAAACCACCAGCTAAGCTATAGTTTTACAGCATGAGTAAATAATTATGCTGTCTTGGATATATATATGTTTATGTAAAATACAAATGTACATATAGCATTCACAAAGTGTTGTTGCAGTGTTGTTGCAGTATATATGTATAAGATGAAGCAGAAACCATACACTATAAACTGCTGAACTCATCAGCACCTCCAATTATGTTGTAGCCTTTCCCGGCCCTTTGTTGAGAGCATATTTGCATATTAATTTGAGGGACATGTCGCATCCACGTAGAAACAACCACTAAACAATTTTTAGGAGGAATTGTGCGGCTAAATATCATAGCCCTACATGTTATAAATCCCATTCAACTACATGCAATGTTTTGGCAATTTTTTGAGTATCCATAAACATCCTGGAAAGATATTTGCAACATGGTAACTAGCAAGAAAGTTTAATGGTCAACATGACCCAATTAGTCTTTGCTTCTATCCCACTTGTAGCTCTCTGAACACTGAAACGGTTTATTGTAGCAAGTAGACAATGCTGCTTTGGATATTTCTTGGGACATCAATTAATTAATCCCATCATTTTATCTTCCATGTAAAATACTAAAATACTTTGCAAAGGTGGTACAAGTGACATCACCTGACGTATGGATTTTACATTTTCATGTTAAGACTGATGAAACTGTGTAATGTGCCATATACTGAAGGTAATAGCTGATATGATCATGACTACTTTAATGTACTGGCTTTACATTTCCTCCTAACCTCTTACCTTTAGTATTTCTTGACAGTTTTTAAAAAATCTTTAATCACTAGGGATTAAAGTAGTATTCCTCAGTCTTCTTTGCAGGTGAATGGCTATATCAACTTTGTGCTAATCTATTTTTAGGAGTAGATAAAAGATGTGTGTCAGCCATAGCATTCAACCACAATAGATGCAGACAGTCTGGCCAAGGATCTAGTTAATATGTTTACTATTTATTAAAAAAATTATTAAGAAATTGGACTGATGCAATTCTCATGGATAAGGGATAAGTGAATTTACTTCTCTTCAACTTTTTCTTGTCAACGTCAACAATATATTAACAAATTAAAGCAACATTATAATATATGGTTAATTCCATGTATATATATATATATATATATAGAGCTATCATGATTATTTATTGTAACTTTGGGAACTTTATTCATAAAGGTTTTTGCAGAAGTCGTTACATCTTTTAGATCCTCTTTCAATTAAGTTTGCACTGCTCATGTGTTCCGAAAACTTTTTAACACCTTAATAAAGCACATTCTGGATGCTAGCACTCATGGCCTAATTGATTATGCTTAGAAGTTAGATGATTCCACACCTACTCTAAATATAAATAGATTCTGGCATTAGTGGCGTTAATTCAAGGAAATATTTTGTAGCTACATATTATGTGAACACCTGTTTCTGTGCTGGAATACAAATTGAAGTCTAGACAACTGACAGGGTATCTATGCCCAAGTCAGATGTTCGGTGACATGAGAAGCCAATTTGATCCCTTCTCTGTACAGAAGGTAGTTGAGTGCTAATCAAGATTATATTCTTAATTATCCCATTATATAATTAGATTTGCGCAGGTGTGGAGTGTGAAAGTGTATAAAAAGAGCTAAAAGGCATTGCAAAAAACAGTTTCCAAGCTGTAGCTGCAAACTTGGTTCTTACAGCAAAACTATGTCCAAGTATTCTTTGATCCTGCTCTCACTTCTGGTGGCAAGTGTTGTGGGTTTGCCATGGCATGACAGCATGGAACAGAGCAAGGCTTCAGCTCCCTCCATGTCCTCCTATTGGAGGGGAGTTGCTCACGAAAACTCAGAAATTGAGCCAATGTGTAAATCTGCCATCCGTTTGTCATTATCCAACGATCTCTCAACTTATGTTCAAGTTTGTAAAGACAGTAAGTTTCTTTCAAAATGTTTCTAGATGTATAAATATCAAGAATGAATTTCAGTTTGAAGTGCACATTGAAGTAACAGTGAGAGTTCAAACACCACATAGAATTATTAGAAGAGCACCATGTTAATAATGTATCATTAAATTTAGATTGAGCAACTGGTACAATTGAAAGAGATTTATTTTCTTACTTGCCAAACAATAGTCAAATGGATTTAAATTTATAAGCTTGCTTTCCTTTTCATATACATGTTCAGTTGTACGTAACAAAAAAAAATAATGACATAACTTTTGTAATTCCCTCTTTCTCTTTCTTCTTCCTTCTTTCCTTCCTTCCTTCCTTCCTTCCTTCCTTCCTTCCTTCCTTCCTTCCTTCCTTCCTTCCTTCCTTCCTTCCTTCCTTCCTTCCTTCCTTCCTTCCTTCCTTCCTTCCTTCCTTCCTTCCTTCCTTCCTTCCTTCCTTCCTTCCTTCCTTCCTTCCTTCCTACCTTCCTTCCTTCCTTCCATCCTTCCTTCCTTCCTTCCTTCCTTCCTTCCTTCCTTCCTTCCTTCCTTCCTTCCTCCTTCCTTCCTTCCTTCCTTCCTTCCTTCCTTCCAACCTTCCTTGTTTCCTTCTCGCTTTCTTCTCTCTCCCTTTATTTCTCTCTCTGGTGGTTTATGTTATTTCTCGACCATGTTTTTATGCTGCAGTGAAGCAGTAATATATTCTATCAAAGTGGAGCGTGAAAACATTATTCACCTTGGTGATACTATTGTGAATACAACTTTACGTGTAAAAGTGCTAGGAACAGCCTTAACAAAGGAAGGTAGATATACTAAATACAAGAATGATTGATTATAACCAAATGAATGACTTTCTTGATAACCAGCTTACTGAATGTGTGATAAATTCAGAATTAATACCATTATATAAAATTTTGCAGATAATGAAGTTCTTGAATTTTTCTCAGTCATTCTCTGAAGCAATCTACAATCTTACAGATCTGTGCTTGTATTTTGGTGGTGAGCATGGTGAAACCAAACTCTGCAAATCCAACGAAAATTGTTTTCCAACAAAATCTTGTGAAACTCCTAAACCAGGTACAGATAAAGTGGTAATAATCTAGTATTTAAAATAATTTTAGGGGCATGGAATTGGAGAGGGGAGAATGCAGCAGGTGACTGCAAGTCTATGCTAACTTTTATTTTTCCATTAAATAAGGAAAGGTTCGCTCTCTGAATCGCACCCGTTGTATTTTAAACAATATGATATTGGGATCTGATTTTTTGTGCAGTATGCCGAAATAATGCAGTTGAAGGTTCCACCTGCACTGTTGAGGGGTGCACCTGCAAGACAGGCTATCTTGGTCCAGATTGTTGCGAGTGTGACTTGGCCAATAACTTTTTTAAAGCTGAAGATCAAAGCTGCAAAAGTTAGTTCCATATTGTACCTACCTAAATGAGGTGGTTATTTAGCATGTGACTCATGTCTGAGCCAAGTGTTTGAAGTACTGAGACAACCTCCAAGAAGTTACTGAAGTTCATAATAAATATTGACAGTATGTGTTTTGCGCTGTTACTACGCTTCTCAATAATATTGCAGCTAAATTACACAATATTTTGACCGTTTGTTTGAACCAGCCCAACCATGATGTATTTTATACTGATTTATTTCAAAAAGAGTGTTACTTGCAAACATTGCTAGCACACACTTGTTTCTGTGCATATAAACACTGCATATTATTACAATTATATTTATTGCTCTTCATATCCTAATAGAACTTTGTAGTAGTATGTGTAAAACTCCGTCAACCAATGGTGGATGCAGTGAGTGCCGTCCAGGAACCAACTTGCTGTGAATGTAAACCAGGCTATGTGGAAATTGATGGAAATTGTAAAGGTATGTTATCTATGCTCTGATAACCATTATATGTTACTCTAAATGCTTGTGATGGAGAGCTCATTGGAATCTATGTTGCTAAAAACATCTTAAGAGTATGCAATCAGAATTATTACTAGACAGAGCTGAAGTTTTGAATAATGTGCTATGAGAGAGATACTAGTCCAAAATATACAGCTGGTTATGATTGTGACTTAAAACACAAGAAAACTTGAAAAGCTAGAGCCTAACAAATACGTATATTTGTATTGCACAGCACATATATACCAGGAAATAAAATGCTGCAACATAATATCGTAAACTTTCACTGAAGTAATTTCCTAAAGTCATGGGGTTAGATTCTACCCATATTTGATTAGTGGTTATTTTTAAGTCTTCTGTGCATGCACATAGTGATTAACTAAGAAAGCTATAAATATGTCAGCAATGTGACATAAATTTGTGGTATAGATGGTGTCAGTGCTGTCCTGACCGTCTGATCATTATATGTGATCCTTTTTTTACTTTTATTTTGTTGTTTTTTAAATATTTTTTATTATGATGATGTCATATAGATATATACCAGCAGAGGCTTCTAACCCTTGAATCAGACTGTCGTATACACAATAGTAAGTTAGAGTAAAATAGTTAAGTTAGATAGTTAAAAAGTTCAAAAGTTCATGTGATGACTAGGGAAATGGCTCGTCCCCAACACTGATGTCAATGATCCCATTACTGAGGCTGCATACCCACGCTGCACAGCCACAGAAATCCGTTTAAGAAGATGTTGATGGGATTTATCTTCATAAGTCACTGATCTCAGGTGGCGTCCCAACTCCCTGAAGAATGCCTTTGCTTGAGGCCCAAAGGATCCACATGTCTCTACCGCAACAGGTACAAACTTGTATGCCGAGTCCAGGTGGGCGTACTTCTCATCCTTCAAAATCTCCGCCTGGGCTGCCACTGCACCAGCCTCAGTAACTGCAGCCAAAAGGTTGGATGGGGCCAGTTGCATCCCATACCAAGAGTCTACCACTTGACAATGGAATGATGGACATGCCATCAGGTCTCTTTCCATCGGACCGAAGCAGACCTGAGGGCTCCAGCCGGGAAGGGACATTTGCAGCATTCAATGACCAGTGGATGATGTCATTTAAAGCACCATGGCGAGAAAGCCTTCCCTGACTGTGCCTACAGCTCAACCCATGCGTACCATGGTTAAATTTGTATTACACTGACCAGAATGTGGAGCACTCCTTTCAAAATTTGCACTACACTGACCAGAATGTGGAGCACTCCATTCAAAATTTGCACTACACTGACCAGAATGTGGAGCACTCTTTCAAAATTTGCACTTCACTGACCAGAACGTGGAGCACTCCCCTCAAAATTTGCATAACACTGACCAGAATGTGGAGCATTCCCTTCAAAATTTGCATTACACTGACCAGAATGTAGCACTGTTAGGTTGGAACGGTCGGGCACTGGTCTGATTCTAGGGAAAGGGAGCAAGGGGGTAAGTTAAAGGTAAACTATGGACAAAATGTAGACAAGAAATATTATGATCCAGGACCCTAAGCCTTGGGCTTAAATACCCTTCAGCCCGGGCCCCAATCAAAATGATGTCATTTATGATATAGTAATTCTGGTGGATGTAATGTCTGACCAATTAGGTGATAAGTCTAAAGATTGTTCTAGTAATGGAGGTTCACACTTCTACTGTTCTGAGCCAGTCTTGTTTGAACTCTTGAGGTGTTGATAGCCTCTGCTGCAGGCTCCTGCTTGTACGTTAGGGCTGCTGATGTGCTCTGTAGGCAGTCTGGATCCAACACCTCCCCCCACCTCCTGAGGATTGTCTGGTACGCTAGGAGTCCGAGCTTGGCGGTAGAAACCATCTCATTGCCGCCTTCACTGCCAGGTCTCTAATAGATTATGAATGAAAACTGCCAAAGTATGTCCATCCAGCGGGAAAGTCTTTGGCTTCTTGTTTCTAGATAGTTCAGAAAGGCGAGAGCCTTGTGATCGGTCCAAATGTCGAAATGGTGACCCAACAGATATGGAAGGTAATGTTTGCAGGCCTCGATAACTGCAAGTCCTTCTTTTTCCGTTGCAGAGTAGCGAGTTTCCCTGGGGGCCTGCTTTCTGCTGAAGAAGGCCACGGGGTGCTCGGTCAGTTCATTGTCCTTCTGTGTTAGCACAGTGCCAATACCGCAGCCAGATGCATCCATTTGGAAACAGAAGGGGCTGTCATAGTGAGGTGGTCGAAGGATTGCCTCACTGTGCCCGACTGTCTTTCATTGCTTGGAATGAAGTCTCACACTAGTCTGTCCAAGCCACATGGTCTGGTCGGTCCTTCTTTGTCAGGTCCGATAGCAGCACTGCTAGGAGGTTGAAGTTGTTGATGAATTGGCGATAGTAGCCGACCAACCCAAGGAATGCCCTAACATCAGTTTTGGGTGGAATTCTTCAATCTTGACTGCCTTGGGGGAAATAGCATTGTGTCCAGCAATGTGACCAAGGAACTTACAGGTCTGTGTGGCCAGCTATGTCTCCTGTGGCTGAATCGTCAAGCCTTCCTCTTGTAATAGTCCCAGCACTCTCCTCAGGTGATGTAGATGTTCAGTCCAAGTCATGCTGTAAATGGCAACATCATCAATATATGCATGAGCAAAATTGGTGCAGTATTGTAGCATGTCGTCCATCAGCCTCTGAAACGTCGCCGAGGCGTTTCGACGTCCGATTGAACATGAATTTGCCAAAGAGTGTTATAAAAGTTGTTTTCTCACGGTCTTCAGGGGCAATGGGAACCTGGTAAAATCCTCTGGCCATGTCAAACACGCTGAAGTACTTTGCTGGGGCCATCCTGTGTAATGTCTCTTCCACACGAGACTGGTTATATGGATCTGGGTCGCTAACATTGTTTAGCCTACGATAATCATTAACTAGGCGGATTTGTCCTGGAGTTTTCTTGGGAACAGCAAACATTGGAGCAGCCCAGGCGGATGCAGATGGTGAGATAAGTTTGGCCTCTTGTAGTTTCGTAAACTCAGCACGGAAGGGTTCTTTCCAAATCTGCGGCACTCGGTAGGGAGCCATCCTCACTGGTGCGGCATTTCCCATAATTACCCTGTGTACATCCCATTTCACTCTTCCAAGTCTAGGGGCAGTTGCATCTGGAAATTCCGTCCATAGTGTATGGAGCTATTGTACTTGCTGATTTGTCAATTCATCAGGAAGTGGAGGGAAGTTCTCTCCTCCTTTAATGGCATAATCTGGTAACTCAAAGGTCTCGCTGCTGTCTGATGTGGAGAGAAATAAGGTGTCTGCAGTTGGTGGTACCCACTTCTTCATTGCAGTCACATGGACTGCAGCATTTTCCCCCTTTTGGTCAGGTCTATCTATGGCATAAGTCACTGGTGAGATTTTGCCGAGTACTTCGTAGGGCCCAGTACAAGCGTCGTCCAATTTTTCTTTCTTGGAGCTGGAGATGTCCGCGGTAAAGACAAGTACTTTGTCTCCAATCTGAAAGTCACGGATGGTTGCGGTCATGTCAAACCAGCGTTTTGTTCTGAGCTGGGTCTCCTCCTGCTTTTCTTGGCCACCATTCGCATTTTCTCCAGGTCCTGCCTCAGCTGCAGTAGCCAATCTGTGGCGAAATGGGTGGTAGCTGCTGTGGGCATCTACTCTTGGCAGAGCACGTCTAATGGTCCACGCATATTCTTCCCGAAAATTAGCTGGAAGGGCGAGAAACCTGTAGTGGAGCAGGGTGCCTCATGGCAAGCAAACAATAAAAAGGGCAACATCTCATCCCATTCACGCTTGTCGACAATGGTCTTCCTGACCATCTGTAGAGGAGAGTCTGGTGGAACTTCTCTACAGACCCATTTGACTGGGGTCTGTAGGCTGCTGTGCGGCTGTGAAAGATGCCGAGGAATCAGAAGGTCACCTTTATGACCGAGGACAAGAAGTTTGATCCTCAGTCAGAGAGGATTTCCTTTGGGATCGACAATCTGGTCATGATGGACACTAATGCTGTGGCTGTGTCTTTCCTGTAACTGTTCGAAGGGGAACTGCTTCAGGATATCTCGAACCAAGGTCGATGTATGTCAGCACAAATCTATTCTTTTTCTTGGTCATAGGAAGGGGACCAACAATATCGATGGCCACCTTGTCGAACGGTTGAGAAATCGATGGTGCCATAATGGTCAATGGAGCTCTGGAGTGGGTCTTCTTAGCTGTCTTCTGGCAGCAATGGCAGGCTTAGTAGAAGTTAGTGATGTCTTTACCCATGCCTGGCCAGTAAAACAACTTCATTATTTTGTATTCATTCTGTTCGAACCTGAATGTCCTGCCATAGGTGTGGAGTGAGCCAGAGTCTGTCAGACGGCGATCCTTTGGTAGTACAATTTGATTGTAGGAACTACCAGTCTGATCCACAGTCTGGCGCTGCAGGATCCAGATGAAAGTGGAGTCTTCTTCCTTAGCGGCTTCAATGATTTTAGCCAATGTAGGGTCTGTCAGTTGAGCAGTAGCGAGAGCATGTTGCTTAGACTGCTGCTCTTTGTCAAGGTCTTGGTTCTGGAGAGACAGATTAGTTTGAGGATAATCATATTGTTCACTTAACAATTCCTCTAACAGCTGGAACTTCTCCTCCTCTGTCTCCAGTTCTACCAAAGGGTTTTCCCCTGCTGCTGTCTCGTTACTGCCAGAGTTTCAGCTAGTTTATCCTCTGTGGCCACATGCAGCAGTTTGAAAAGTAGTGGGCAGTTGAGGCCCAAGAGGACATCATGGCAGATGTCATCGGATATCGCCATCTCAGTCTGGGTCTCTTCTCCGAGGAGATGGCATGCTAGTTTGATCACAGGCAGTTCCACAATCTTGCCGTGAACACCTTTCACTCGTACGGTTGAGGTTGGTTGGGGCATGGTTTTCCCGAATGCTCCAAGCTATTTGACAAAACTGTTGCTGATAAGCGAGTGGCCCGCCGCACTGTCCAGCAGGAATCTTGTGGTATGTCCTTCCACCTGGTAGAGTTTGGGTAGAGTTTGTTCTGCTGAGGTAGTGGATTTCCTGTCAACTGTTAGGATGTTCTTGACAGTTGACACTGATGTGTCCCCACTGCTTGCAATTGAAGCATAGTGGCCCCTTGTCATCATCGAAATACTTGGCCAATCTGTGCTTTGATGGCCTGTTATGCTGCTGCAGTTGTTGCTGCTGCTGCAGTTGCTGTTGTTGCTGCTGTGGTGGCTGCTGCAGTTGCTGTTGAGGTCGAGTTTGTTGAGGGTGATCACTTGGCGATGATCCAGTTGGCTGTGCTTGCCAGTTATCTCTCCATTGCGGTGTGGATTCTGGTTTCCTTGTTGGCAGCCATTGTTGAAACCGTCTCTTAGGTGGCTGCTGTTCGAATTTCCACATGTAGCTTTTCGGTTTCTACATCGAGCTCATGTAGTCGTCTGCTGCCCTTGCCATCTCAGTGAGGGTAGTAGGCTTCTGGGCACGTACATATGTGGCTATCCTAGGGTTCATAGTCTTGTATAGGAGCTCAAGAGACTCACCATCTGTGTCAGTTCTTCCACTGTCTTGCTTTTAGGGTGCATATTCTGGCTGCTTCTTGCATACAAAGGGCTGCTTGCATCATAGTTTCATTGCTGTCTGTCCTGTGCTCCAACCATGATGCCATTCTGTCCGCTACTGAGATGCCCATGTGGGCAAGCAGAAGTGCCTTCAGCTGCTCATAATTGGCTGCTGCATCTGCTGGCATTGCCATGGCCATATTCAACAGATCGTCTTGTAGGAGAGTACGGAGTTCTGTTGCCCATCTTCTTCTTGGCACCTCGTAGGTGGTCAAATGAGTCTCGAACCTCTGCAAGTCAACTTCGCCTGCTGTTCCTGTGCGAATAGGAGGCAGAGCAGGCTTATGTATTGCATGACTTACACTTGGTTGAGCTATCATTGCAGCGATCCAGGGACTGGTTCTGAGTCTGCATTTGTTGTAGTAGAGCCAGAATGTTGGGGTCTGTGACGGGCGGAAGGGCTGCTGCTGCTGGCACCGATTCTTCTGTCACCGTTTCCAAGGTTCTGTGCACCGTCATTCATCTGAGGATGTCTGCTTCCTCATAGGCGTTTCGTCGCATTCGGATATCGTCTGCTTCGTAGTAGATGGGGATTCCTCAATTCTTGCTAACTCCTCCCATCCCGAGTTGTTGCTTCCTGTCGGATGATTCCTGGTCGCTCATTAAAGTCTCATCTGCCTGAAGGTCGGTCTGTTTTCTCCACTTCTATTTTGACTCCTCCACTCCTGGCCAAGCTCGTTGGCCATCTATACTTTACTCGCTTAGTCTGATTAAGGGTCTGCTTCTGGTCTGTCAGCAGCGCTGTCTGCTGAGAGCAGTTTGGTCTGGGTCGATGGAGAGAGTGCTGTCTTGTCAGCTGCTACTGCTCCAGGTATAGTCTGAATGCCTCCCTTTGGCTGGTCACTGGTCTACTCCACCAGATGTTAGGTTGGAACGGTTGGTCACTGGTCTGATTCTAGGGAAAGGGAGCAAGGGGGTAAGTTAAAGGTAAACTATGCACAAAATGTAGACAAGAAATATTATGATCAACTGCATTCAGCTTACAGCAACCAGTAGTTCTCGCCAGGACCCTAAGCCTTGGGCTTAAATACCCTTCAGCCCGGGCCCCGATCAAAATGACCATTTATGATACAGTAATTCTGGTGGATGTAATGTCTGACCAATGAGATGATAAGTCTAAAGAATGTTCTAGAAATGGAGGTTCACACTTCTACTGTTCTGAGCCAGTCTTGTTTGAACTCTTGAGGTGTTGATAGCCTCTGCTGCAGGCGCCTGCTTGTACGTCGGGGCTGCCGAGTGCTGTGTTGGTAGTCTGGATCCAACTAGCACTCCTTTCAAAATTTGCACTACAGTGATCAGAATGTGGAGCACTACTTTCAAAATTTGCACTACACTGATCAGAATGTGGAGCATTCCTTTCAAAGTTTGCACTACACTGACCAGAATGTGGAGCATTCCCTTCAAAATTTGCACTCTACACTGACCAGAATGTGGAGCACTCCCCTCAAAATTTGCACTACACTGACCAGAATGTGGAGCATTCCCTTCGAAATTTGCACTACACTGACCAGAATGTGGAGCGTTCCATTCAAAATTTGCACTATACTGACCAGAATGTGCAGCACTCCTTTCAAAATTTGCATTACACTGACCAGAATGTGGAGCACTCCCTTCAAAATTTGCATTACACTGACCAGAATATGGAGCACTCCCTTCAAAATTTGCATTACACTGACCAGAATGTGGAGCACTCCTTTCAAAATATGCACTACACTGACAAAGCACTCCTTTCAAAATTTGCACTACACTGACCAGAATGTTTCCGGGTAGGGGACCAACTAAATCCATCCTAATTCTCTTGAATGCCTGAGTGATTATCGCAGTGGCATCAGGACCTCTTTGTGTGCTGTCCAATTTTTCCTTTTGACACTCTGAGCATTGTCTGCAAAAATCCTGCTCTTGCCTATACCCTCAGCATATCGAACAATAGTCTGTCTACTGCCATTGCTGCCAGTCCTCCATTAGGTCACTCCTGAACAGGGACACATCAGCTCTAGTGTCTACTTTCATCCGGTCTGCCCATTGATCTTCCCTACTAAGCATGAGCAGTCTTGTTTCTCTTCTGTAGATGGGGCATAACTACATTTACTTACTTGTTAAAATTGACCAAATCTCCTAATAATTATAACACCTAGGACATCTCTCTTTTTCGTACCTTGGTTTCCACCCTGCTTCCTGTCTTGACTTTGTCGATTCTATTCCTGTCCTGTTCTCTGTCTTCGGATACTATTTCTTCCAGCTCAACACAGACTTGTTAAACTTTACACTATTTACACCTTGTGTTATAGTCAACAAAAATTTACTGTGTTACAGATCAGCAGAGTCATGTTAAAAATTTACACTGTGTGTGTTACAGCTCAACACAGCCTTGTTAAAATTTACCCTGTGTAACATACCAACACAGTCATGTTAAAATTTACACTGTTCTGTGTTGCAGTTGTTAACTTTTTGATCAATGGTCACAGCCACATTGAAAGTTCAAAATTCTGAGCAGCTATTATTTGGGGTAAAAATGTCCCAAGAAAAAAGAACTCGAGAGTCTGCATGAAGCTGACTGGCATGTTAAAAAAAGTAACAGTTTAGTAACAAATTAGCTACTAGGAGAGTCCAATACAAACATGCAAAATGTTTGAAAGCTAGGTCTGCTGAACCGAAAATCCACCACCAAAGAAAACATGTCCTGCAGTGGTTACTACAATGGACTCTGGTCCACCAGGTAGTGATGTTATTAGCATGATCTATCAAGTGATCAGACACCCCAATCAATTCTTAACAGTAAACAATCCAGAGATGCATCCCCGATTACTTCAAGCACAGTGAAGCTTATTGACCTGGAAGCAATGATTGTAACAGCATGTGGTTCCTTGGACAATTTGAGAAAACAAATATTGATGCTACCCAGAGATTGCAATACCTCACTTCACACACCACACCAGTTTTTTCTGGTATATTTCACTCCCATCAAGTCACTAAACTGAGGAAATCCTGAGAAGTGTCTGCCCAGCATCAATATTTTCCCATAGTTGTCTTACAGTAAGTGCTTGAAGGGGGAATTTGTCGTTATTGTGTCCATTTTCTAGAGCAACACAATAATGGAAGTGGCAAAACCTGGTTAGCTAGTGTTCTCAGAATGTAACACAGAGTGTAAATTTTAACAAGTCTGTGTTGAGCTGTAACACAGAGTGTAAATTTTAACAAGTCTGTGTTGAGATGTAACACAGAGTGTAAATTTTAATGTCTGTGTTGAGATATAACACAGAGTGTAAATTTTAACAAGTGCTGAAGTTTAACACAGAGTGTAAATTTTAACAAGTCTGTGTTGAGCTGTAACACAGAGTGTAAATTTTAACACGTCTGTGTTGAGCTGTAAGACAGAGTGTAAATTTGAACATGTCTGTGTTGAGATATAACACAGAGTGTAAATTTTAACTAGTCTGTGTTGAGCTGTAATGGAGTGTAAATTTTAACTAGTCTGTGTTGAACTGTAACACAGAGTGAAAATTTTAACTAGTCTGTGTAGAGCTGTAACACAGAGTGTAAATTTGAACATGTCTGTGTTGAGATGTAACACAGAGTGATTAGTCTGTGTTGAGCTGTAACGGAGCAAAATTTTAAGATATTTTTGTTGTTGATAAACTAAAAAATTCTTGCAGGCTGTCCTCCCTCTTGCCCACTACACTTCAGATGCGGCATGGCCTAGTTAGTAAACCCTCCTGTCCACACTTCAGATACCTGTTCTAGGCATGGCCTAGTTAGTAACCCCTCCTGTCCACACTTCAGATGCATGTTCTAGGCATGGCCTAGTTAGTAACCCCTCCTGTCCACACTTCAGATGCATGTTCTAGGCATCTGTTAGACCTGCTCTAGCTCGAAAGGTTAGGGCACCGCTTAACACACTATTGTCATGTCTAACTCACGCAAGCGTAATAATAAGGTTTGGAAGATTATTAAGTTCACATACCATTACAAACAGGGAGAGCTGGCCTTAAATAGCCTGGCTCCCCAATCTGCAACTATTCCTTATAAGTACATTTGTCCATCACTTGGCTGGACCAATAGGAATCAATCAAGTATGAGTGTGTGCATTTGTGAGTATGAACAGTTAGAGTCCTAGTAACATTACCATATAAGGTGATCAACGATAATTAGACTATATTAACAGTTTAAGAGTAGTTCTGCAGGTTGAGTCCTGTTGTAGAGTGTTAATTAGTACTGCTAAAGTTCTTGTTAGGATGAGATCCTAACATCTCCCCCTCCTACCAAGGATTGGGCTCCTTCGGTGTGGATCTTATCAGCAGGTGCATCTGTGGTCCATGCCTAACGTGACAAGCCGTCAGCATTCTGGTTGCTGTGTCCTGGTCGGTAGACAATGTTGAAGGTGAACTGACATAGGATATCCATCCAGCGAGCGATGCGGCCATTGGCTGTTTCCTTCGTTGTCAGGAAAGCCAGGGCGCAGTGGTCGGTGACAACTGTAAAGTAGTGACCAAGTAGGTATGGGAGGAAAAACTTGCATGCCTCGACGATGGCAAGTCCCTCCTGCTCGGTTGCAGAACATCTTATTTCCCTGGGAAACATCGGATGCTCTACGTCTGAGTCATCATGTTGGGTCAGTACAACTCCAATCCCTCGGAGGGATGCATCTGTTTGTAAGAGAAAGGGGCGGTCATAGTGTGCAGCCATCAGGACTGGGAGATCACACAGTGTTTGCTTCAGTGTGGCAAAGGCAGTTTCACAATCAGACATCCAGTCGACTGGATCTGGGGCCAGCTTCCTTGTTAGGTCGGTAAGTGGGGATGCTACTGCACTGAAATTCCTTAACTTCCGGTAGTAACCAGTTAGGCCGAAGAACATCCTGACGTCGGTCTTGGTCTTTGGGCATTTGAATTATCTTACTGGCTGTCTTGGCCTGCTGTGGGGTGATCTCATTGGTCTGTATGGTCAGTCCAGCTGTACGGAGTCTCTTGAACACATCCTGGATGTGGTAGAGGTGGTCTTCCGAGTTATTACTGTATACAGAAATGTCATCGATGTACACATTACAAAAGGAATATATGTCACCCAAAACACCATCCATTATCCTTTGAAATGTTGCCGGGGGGCGTTCAGGAGGCCGAAGGGCATCACTGTAAACCGTAACTTGCCCATGGGGGTCAGGAAGGTCGTTTTGTCCCTGTCAGGCTCATGGACTGGGATTTGGTAGAACCCTCTGGCTAGCTCAAATGTGGAAAAGAACTTGACTTGGGCCATCTTTTCCAAGGTGCCTTCTATCCTGGAGAAGTAGTAGGGGTCGGGTATTGTGACGTTGTTAAGTCTACGATAGTCCGCTACCAGCCTGACCATCCCAGGGGTTTTCTTGAGGATAGCAAACATCGGAGCCACCCACGGTGCTGATGATGGCTCAATGAGGCCAGCTTCCTGTAAAATAGAAATTTCATGTCTGAAAGGTGCTTCCTATACCTTTGGAATCCAGTAGGGCTGTAGGTGCACTGGCAATGCTGTTTCTGTGTCGATTCTATGGTAGGTAGACTCCTTTGGCTCTTCCTAGGATAGTGGTAGTCACTTCTGGGACTGCTCCCAGATGGAAGTAATTTGCGTCTGCTGCTGCATGGTCAGAGTGTTGCCCAATGCAGGCTTGTTCTCTGTCTGTTGATGACGGTAGTTGGGAAGGTCAGTGTCCATTGGTTCTGCTGATATATAGTTGATGTCGACTACTGGTGGGTACCATGGCTTCATGGCTGTTACATGAACTGTCCGGGTCTTATTGTAATGCTCTGGCATATCAACAGTGTATGGTACATGTGTTAGCTTACCAATGACGGTGTAGGGACCACACCATCGGTCTGTTAACTTGTCACTTCTTTTGCAAGTTATGGCAGGGATGAAAAGTAGTACCTGATCCTTGGGTTGGAAGTTATGATCTGTGGCCTTCTGATCATACCATTCCTTGATTCGGTGTTGTACGTGCTGTTGCCTTTGGGTGGCCAGTGCTCTCATGTTGCTGAGGTCCTCCTGCAGCTGCAGCTGCCAGTCTGTTGCAGAGTGAGTGGTCAAGGGAGAGGGCATCCACTGCTGACTGAGGATGGCGAGTGAGCCATGCACGTACTTGCCAAATATCAGCTTAAATGGTGAATATCCCGTGGACGAGCAAGGTGCCTCCCGGCAAGTGAAGAGAAAGTATGGGAGAAACTCATCCCATTCTCTGTGGTCTTGGACGACCTTTCTTACCATCTGCATCAGTGTATGATGGAACCTTTCCACCGATACATTAGATTGAGGTCTGTATGGGGCGGTTTTTGTATGATGTATCCCCATGAAGGAGAAGGCCTCCTTCATCACAGTCGAGAGGCATGTACAGCCTGCTCATGATGGTCAGCAGAGCTTGAGCCACTGTCTTTGCTATGGTCACTCTCAGGGGTGTTGCCTCAGGGTACCAGGATCCTAAGTCAATATAAGTTAGTATGAACCGATGCTTACTTTTTGTCAGGGGCAAGGGTCCAACCACATGAATGGCCACCCTTTTGAAGGGTCGGGTCATGGTGATCTCTGGTATCACCATTGGTGCTCTGAGGTGGTTTTCTTCCCAGTTTTCTGGCATTGCTCACAACTCTGGCAAGCCTCTGTCACATCATGACCGATTCCAGGCCAGAAAAAATACTTCAGGAGCTTATATTTAGTTCTGTGTGCTCCGACATGTCCTGCCATTGTGGTGCTGTGTGCAATCCTGATTGCTTGCTTCCTGCAGTTTTGGGGGAGGATTATTTGTAATGTGGCTCACCCGTTTGATCTGTGGTCTTCCTGTGTAGGATGGACTGTGAGGTGACATAGCAGGAGTCTGGTTGGTCAGCTTTCTGCCACAGGTCTGCTAGGGATGCATCCTCCTTCTGGTCTCTGCTGAGCTCTTCGGCGTTGTGTTGTACCTCTGGGGGTGGCTCTTGGTCGGTGGTGGAGTCTCTCTGGAGGGACATGTTGGTCTGAGGAAAGTCATAGTTGCTTCCGATGAGGTCGTAAACTGACTGTGGTTGGATGTCGATGTCCTCCCCTTCAGACTGTTCCTGGGGCAAGTCCTGTTCCTCTGCTGCTGCTGCTTGTCGGGTGATGGCTAGGACCTCCTCTGGTATCTCAGAGTCAGCCTTATGTATTAACTTGAGAAGTTGGGGGCAGTCACGACCCAGCAATACCTCATGGGGGATGTCATCAGAGATGGCCATGTTGATGATCATTGCTTTGCCTAGCAAGGTGCAAGATAGAGGAATGATGGGTAATACATTGACCTTACCAAAGGCTGCCTTGAGTGTCTTGGTCGCTGTTGGGGTATGCTTGGACAAGCCGAATCCATGCATTTGCTCGAGAAAGTTCTTATTGACGATGGAGCAATCGGCACCACTGTCCAGGAAAAAATGGACGGGTAGTTGGGCGATGGCACCCATAGCAAACAGCTTGCAAGATGGTTTCCTGTACCTGAGTGTCTATGAAATTATAGACACCCTTTTCTGGGAAAACTGCACTTAGGTGCCCCCACTGTTTGCAATGAAAACAGAGGGGCCCCTTGTCTTTGTCGAAATATTTACTCAACCAATGAGGCTTGCTCTGCTGTAGTTGAGTGATTGGCTGGCTTCTGGGGTGGTTGGGTCCAGAGCAACCCACACACCATGTTCCTTTCCTTCCATGCCTAACCTTTTCCCCTTCAAATCCTTCAACAATCGCATCACATACCCGCACTAGTCAACCCTGATTCAGCCTGTTTCACCCAGCTTTAAAGAGTGGCACAATATAACTCTGTCTCCAATCTTCTGGTGAATACTTAGACTCCATCACTAAATTAACTAGCAAACGTAACACTTCCACCATCCTTCCCACCATATTTCAACATCTCATTAATTATGCCCAGGGCCAGAAGCCTTTCCCCTTTTCAACCCATTCTCTATATTGTACATCTCTTGGAATCCAACCCGCTGCAGCATCCAGTTCACTTCTTTAGCTTTAGACTCTAGGTTGCCAACTGGAACATCCTCCCCTGTCCTGGACACACTCCACCTAATCCTTCCCAATGCTTGGCCAAAACCTCCAATTTGTCCTTCCTCTTCTTTACAACCCCATTTCCCTCTCTCACTCTCCGAATTTGACATCCAAGGGAAGATGAGACCAAGGGGAGGGGCTGGCAAGTCCTAACACTAGTCATTGCCCAAGCCCTAACCCTAATCACTGTCCAAGCGCCATGGTCCAAGCCCTAACCCTAGTCATTGTCCAAGTGCTAACACTAGTCATTGTCCCCAAGCCCTCACCCTAATCAGGGTCTAAGCCCTAACCATAGTCATTGTCCAAGCCCTGACCCTAGTCATTGTCCAAGCACTAACACTAGTCATGGTCCAAGCCCTAACCCTAGTCATTGTCCAAGTACTAACACTAGTCATTGTCCAAGCCCTCAACCTAGTCAGGGTCCAAGCCCTAACCCTAGTCATTGTCCAAGCCCTAACCGTCATTGTCCAAGCGCTAACCCTAGTCATGGTCCAAGCCCTAACCCTAGTCATTGTCCAAGCCCTAACGCTAGTCATGGTCTAACCCCTAAGCCTAGTCATTGCATCCTGACAGATACAGTATATATAGTAACACACAGAGCAATGTGCCCTCCCTCCCCATACAGATCTTTACCTCAAGCAAAGTGTGCCAGGAGGACGTATGTGTATATATATATATATAGTAACACACAGAGCAATGTGCCCCTCCTTCCCCATATGGACCACCTCTGGCAAAGTGTGCCAGGAGGGCATGTTTGGAGTATTTCTGGTGTGTGCCCATCTGTCGTATGTGGACATCTTCAAGAAATACCTCTGCAGTTGTCACACTAACTAAGATGTATTATCACTCCTAGATTATGTGTGTGTTTGTGTGTGACCAAAATAATTTAAAGTCAAGATCCTAATTAGGCGGCATGAACATAACTTGACGGAACATTTCGCAAGTTGACTGGTACCCAAGGTCAAAGGTCAACGCGTATGATGAGTTTGGATTTCATTGAAGTTAATCCAGCAACCACAGAGATGTCCCTAGCAACCATCAGAGATGTTCCTAGCAACTATAAGCTATGGGATAGCAGTGTCAGGGGTAGGAAACTACCTTGGGGTTAAGTGTGTTACGTTCATTATTGATTAATATTAAAGAGTGCTCTCCTACTTGGTATGCAATAATTGCCAATGGCTCCTGCCCCCTCCCTTAGGTGCGGCGAAAATACATCGTGTAACATAAAGACCTTACTCCAGGCAGCTATATCTGAAGGATCTGCCACAATGTCACGAAATACCTCGCCGAAAAGACCGGCCCAAGCATCTCTTGCTCCTTTAGGGACATGCTTAAGGGTGATAGTCTTTGCCCTAAGGATGGAAGATAAGGATGGGAGAGTGATTTGATCAGCTGGTCGACCAGTGTTAGTGGTAGAGGCAGGGACTGTAGCAGGAGATGTAGGTGGTGGCTGAGACGAGAGAGGTGGAACTTGCAGCAAGGAAGTGGGTGGAGAAGATTGATGATGTAGAGTTACAGCAGGTTAGGTAGTAGCTGTAGAATGTTGGACAGGGGCGAGGTCAGGTGAGCCATTGGTTGGAAAGGGGTGGATATCTCCCTCATGGCAAACAGGTTTGTTAATAGAACCAACAACTGAAGAGACAGAGCCTGAGGATGAGATGGGGATGATTGGAGCTGGTGTTTGCCCGCCAGAGACTGAGACTGAGTTATGACATGTTCTGCTTCAGATGGGTAAGCAGCACACACATTGTTTCTTCTGTCGACAGCACGAACAATTAATACAGCGCCCACTGTGGTTGCATCGACAACAGACCATACCAGACTAGCTAAAAGCCATATGACTAAAGCTACCTAACGACAAGTGGACTACCAAATCTACAGAACTGAGACCAGCCTATAAAATGAATTTCGTAATAATCCATCCAATTGCAGTATAGGCCGTTACGGCGCCTACAGCTATGTGTAGTGATGAAGAATGTGTCCCTGTTGCAGGCAGCAAATGTGGGTATATAGTCCAAATCATGAATTTTATGCATTGTGCAACACAAAGTCAAGCTGCCGGTTTGCTTAGACTCTCACCATGTGTGCATGTAAGAGGCAGGCTAGGGAGCAGAAGTTCCTAGAGGACACAACACACGCCACTACTTTAGCTATCCTTTACCCACATTCGATCAGCTCCTTCACAGACCTGCTTCTTCACCAGCTTGCGTCACTAACCCATGTAGCATTAAGTTTCACCTTGTGGCCCGTCAACTGTCAGTGACAAACATAAATGACAACCACAACAAAATAACGACTATAAGATTCCACGGCTGCCGATTTGGCCGAGGTGTAGGTAGAGCCTCTACTCACCAGGCTCACCCTCAGAGAGGTCATAGTTGTGGGTTCGTTTCCTGGGTTATGTGCCAAGACACTACGAAGGGTCAGTAAATTGGTTCCGCCAACCCGGCGACGATGACGCGGTCTCAAATATATTCACAGTTTATATAGATGAGTACTCTCTAGACTATCTAAACTTGGCATTGGTTGTCACTTCGGATATCATTTTGTTGGCTCATTATGTTATGCTGATGACATTGTGCTCTTGGCTCCTTCTCCATCTGGTCTTCGTTGTCTAATGTCAGAGTGTGAGAAGTTTGCAAGTGACTTTGGTCTACTATTTAATGCTCAGCTTATCTGTTTTCGCTCACATAAATTTTACTCTACCTAATGATTCTTTCCACTTTCTAGGTAATACTTTAACTTTCTCTAATTACGTTGTTCATCTTGGTCATATTCTTGAATGCACATTAAATGATACAAACGAGAGTCACTATGTGTAGGAAAGCTACTTTTATTTTACATACTTTTTCATATTGTGATCCAGTTGTTAAAACAAAACTTTTTGATTTACATTGCCTTTACCTCTATGGTGGGATTCTCTGGAACTTGAATTGTAAGCAATTAAAGTCACTTGAAACTACTTACAACAATATTCTATGAAGGATCTGGCGACTACCTAGAAAACACCAGAACTCTTCACCTTACAGCTGGTGTGCAGAGTATATATAACAGACTTATTAATTTATTTTCCTCTTTTATTTTTAGATCATCTTTCTCGGTCTCCTCTTATTAAATATATGTTTACGGCTTCCTCTCAACTTGTATATACTTCTATCAGATTTGTAAATTTTAGTTTACTAAGATGTATCATGCTGATGACTATATTTGTGCTGATTTTGTCCGTAATATAAGATTGAATAGGTTAAACTTGGATCTGATAAACTTATTAACATTGTTTGTTGTGATTAAAATGTATGTTTCTATATTATATGTATGCTAATGTACACCTAGATTGGTGTGTTTCATGAAATTATTGTTATTGTTATTGTTACTGTTATTGTTATTGTTATTATTATTATTGTTATTGTTATTGTTATTGTTCTTCTTCTTCTTCTTCTTCTTCTTCTTCTTCTTCTTCTTCTTCTCTTCTTCTTCTTCTTCTTCTTCTTCTTCTTCTTCTTCTTCTCTTCTTCTTCTTCTTCTTCTTCTTCTTCTTCTTCTTCTTCTTCTTCTTCTTCTTCTTCTTCTTCTTCTTCTTTCTTCTTCTTCTTCTTCTTCTTCTTCTTCTTCTTCTTCTTCTTCTTCTTCTTCTTCTTTCTTCTTCCTTCTTCTTCTTCTTCTTCTTCTTCTTCTTCTTCTTCTTCTTCTTCTTCTTCTTCTTCTTCTTCTTCTTCTTCTTCTTCTTCTTCTTCTTCTTCTTCTTCTTCTTCTTCTTCTTCTTCTTCTTCTTCTTCTTCTTCTTCTTCTTCTTCTTCTTCTTCTTCTTCTTCTTCTTCTTCTTCTTCTTCTTCTTCTTCTTCTTCTTCTTCTTCTTCTTCTTCTTCTCCTCGTTGTTGTTGTTGTTGTTGTTGTTGTTGTTGTTATTATGATGATGATGATGATGATGATGATTATTATGATTATGATTATGATTATGATTATGATTACTGTTAGGCTCAGACTAGCAAAACACCCCACTCACAATCAGCCCCTCCCCTGAAGGGCTAGAACTGAACTATGAACTATTAGATGAACTTATTAAGATGTGTATGGATTGCTAATTGATTGGAATGTGTGTGGTCTATGTTTATTACCATTTATGGTCAGCTCAGAATTAGCAGGCCCAGTCCATTTAAGGGCAGGCCTGCTGGTGAAGAGCAGAGCCTCTCAGTATAATGTAAAAAAGGTGCAGAAATAAATAAGAATTGTTCTCTTCAAGGTATTTTGTATCTTCCTAGACCTAGACCAGTCAGACTTGTTAGGTTGTGTCAAGCAGCCTAACAGATGGTGGCAGCAACCAATGAACTCAGCCATTGATCAGACAGACCAGACCCTAACAGATTCTGAAGGCTACTCCAAGTAGCACTGACCCCGACACATCAGACCGGTATCCCTTCCGAACAGCAAGCTGTATCGACGTAGACGCCCGAGACCCTCTCAGACCCCACTCACCAGACCGTTGCCTTACAACCCCTTCTCAGGTGGGTCAACACCCTTCTGTCCCTACATAACACTACTACAAATATGGACACAGAACGTAACCAGTACGCCAACAGGCGCTCAAATGAGCATGATACAGAGGAGACATCCAACCCGAATTCTCAGCTCCACCCCCACCCCAGGCAGCCGCACCCTATCTGACCCTCCCACCTTCGCTGGATCCTACAATAGCAGCGCTCATTGCAGATGCAGAGTACCCAGCAATTGGCGATGCAGCAACAAACACTGCAAGCCTTTACTGCTGCAATCAACCGACCAGTAGTGGTTAACTCCATCAAGGCACCCCATCTCCCACCTATCCATCCGTCATCTCAACTTGATATGGATCTCCACAGGTGCGAACAACAAATGCAAGCCAACTCCATTCCTCAAGAGCGATGGTTAGCTGAACTACGACCCATTCTACGTGGTGATCTCATCAGTATCAGCTTAGACCTACCCGAGGACAAGAGATCAGACTACTCCGCCCTGAAGCAGAAGCTCCTGAATAGGATGGGTTATAATCGCTCAACTCGCTTCAGCCAATGGCTCGATCCCCCCCACGGCCCTACCGATACCATCGCACAGGTAACTCACCATGCCTCCAGCCTCCTCAAAACCTGCCTACAAGACTGCACGTCGCTACAACAAGGTATAGACATACTCACTATAGAATTGATGTTGAAAATCATGAACCCTGCAGTAGCTGCTACAGTCAGATCATCAGACACGGTTGATTTAGAAACATTTATCAATACTGTGGATACACATGTAACCCACGCCCAGAAAGGGCAGAGTTACCTCTGGCAGAATTACAGATCTAGGTCATCCCATACCCACGGGTCCACCCCTACCCCGATTCCATGACCACCCCGCCCACCAACCCTCAGCCACCCCCACTATGCCTCCCACCTCTCCAAAGACCACTCCCTCAGAATACCAGATCAGACCCAACCCTACCTCCAAAACCCCAGCCTTGAACTCAGACCGCCCCACCCCCCACAGACTGGCCAAGTATTTTGATGTAGAGAAAGGTCCATTCTGCTTTGCATGCAAGAAATGGAATCATATTGCGGCCAATTGCCCGGAGAAAAGAATATTGACAATCATCCAGCAGATTCCACCAGATCCTCCAGATGATGTGGAGGAGGACAGTGATGATTCAGAGGATGAGGATGAGGACATCACCCCATCTCTGTTTGCCATGGGCAATGTACACAATAGCCCAGTACGTTTCTTTCTAGATCCCGGAGCAGACCACTCCATTGTCCTCTCCTCGCCTACTCCGCCAGCTGAGAGAATTTGGCCAGAACCATCCAGCACTGTGACAGCCAGAGGATTCAACGGTCCAATCCAAGAATTCCCTGTAGTGAAGGATACCCTGGGTAAGACAATCGA